>JAXCEX010000166.1:0-57786 GCA_038382965.1 Ceratocystis huliohia
CACTGCTTCTGGACTCTCCTGCGGTCGCCTTTCGGCTGCTCGTGTGTGGTCGGTGTGTGTTCGATATGCTTTCGTTCGCTGTTTTCCCTAGGGTTGCTTAGGGTTACCTCCTTTTGCGAGGGTTGTATTTTTTTGTTTGTTTTGCAGCCGCACTGCACAAAGCGACTTCAAGCCCGATAACGGTGGATCTGCTCCGACAAACGTATGCAACGTCCGATATGGTCTAGGGGCTAGGATATCTCGCTCTCACCGAGAAGGCCGGGGTTCGATTCCCCGTATCGGAGACAATCGTCGTCGTCCTTTTTGTATGGTGTTACAGCATCTTCTCCGTCTGCACAGAGCCTTATTTTTGATTGGGATTAGATGGGCCGAAACAAGTCGAGTGAGTGCATACATCTAGCACAGCAAAATAGGCTTTTTGCATAGCAAAGTCACACAGGCCGATGGCCGCAGAGAATCAGCAGGCAGCGGGACATCAAGTATAAGAGACGAAGAGAAAAAGCCCAAAGACCTAGAGCGAGGGAGAAAGTCGAACAATGTGATATTCTGATATGGTACAAAGTGTGCATAAATGAGATAAATGAGATAAAGGAAATAAAAGGAATAAAGAAAGGAAAGGAAGAAAGGGAGAAAATATGATTTTGATAACGCAAAAACACTATAAACTCAGCGATGGTAGAGAAAAAGGAAAAATAAGAGATTTAGTAAAAGCCCACATAGAGAGAAAAGTAAAACAAGAAAAGAAACTAAAAAGGAAAGGAGAAGTGAGTGATGTAGGGCAGATATCATTCTATCTGCCACATACATAGAGCGCATCGTTTAGCGATGCCTATGGCCAAAGCCCCCCCGCCTGGAACGCTTGGCAACACCCGCTAATGTACCGCCTGGCATGGCCGGCGTAGATAACGGCCGGGGAGGTCCATGGAGGAAATCTCGTCTAGTATTACTGCTGCCACGTTCACGCCCGCTTCCGCCATTGCTAGATAGAACGTCGGAACTGCCGCGTGAACGGCTCCTGTCGATTTCAAGACCAGTGTCCGCTACTCGGTGTAGGGCTGGCTGTGGATTTAATGACTGGGTCCTGTTGGAAACCATGCCGCCATCCGAACCGGCGCCAACGCCGACAGATACAAGGCGTTCACTCGCTCGTGGAGAACGGGGCAAGCGTCGTGAAGCAGTCAAGTTGCGCACAAGCTCTGTGGCAGGATCCAAATGGCTAGAGGGAGCTAAGCGAATAGGAGAGCGTGGTTCGTGGCGAGATGTTGGATACTTGGAGGGGGGAGGTATAGAAGAAGACGGAGATGGAATGCTTCTAATTGACGTGCGAGATTGAGCTAGAGAAGATTGCTCGTCGCTTTCCTAACGACGTGAGCGAGGCTTCTCGCGATCTCCACCGCCGCCAATGGGCGCTGCA
Organism: Ceratocystis huliohia; assembly: GCA_038382965.1. NCBI lineage: Eukaryota > Fungi > Ascomycota > Sordariomycetes > Microascales > Ceratocystidaceae > Ceratocystis > Ceratocystis huliohia. The sequence continues at coordinate 1,415 of JAXCEX010000166.1, forward strand.
TTGACCCCTCCTGCAGGACCAGAATTGTGGAAGGATATGCCACCATTACTGTTACCATTATTGTTGCCACCACCACTGCTCCCTAGAATGCGGATGTTGTTGACATTCTGGTTATTTCCTAGCGATTGTCTGCCATTGTCGCCACCGCGGTGGCGATGATCACGATCTCTTCCTCCACCTCTGCGTGAATCACGCATGTCTCTGGGCGGAAGGCCTGGGGGTGGGGGAGGAGGTGCTGGTGCATCTGTGCGATTGTTGCGGTCACGCTCGCGGTAGTCACGAGGCTCCTTTTCACGATCACGATCAGGGCTGCGCTCACGATGGTCGCGTTCGCGTGGTTGGCGTTCTCGCTGGTGGTCACGGCTGTTATCTCGACCATTGCGACGGCCATTGCCACGGTCTCTATCGCGACCTCGATCACGACGGTCACGGTCTGAGCGACTACCCCGGTGCTCGTCAGCTCCTTGAATTCGAGTCCTGTCACGATCGTCGGGGCGATCGCTGGAAGGACCTGTGGGGACAGGAGGCTCGGGTCCTAAGGATTGCCGACCTGGCCCATTTTGTCTACGGTTGCTGCGATCGCCACCTATAGACTGCTGCAAGGCGCTGTTAATACCAGCAAGTTGACGTTGGCCACCACCAGATCTAGCGGAATTGCGCCCCTGAGGAGCCGAAGGCGTCAGATCCACTACTGTACTGCCATATGCTTCTGAGTTGCGTTGACCAGAGTTATATTCTGCCCCCCCTCGAGGGCCACCGTTGGATCGGTCTGAAGGTGTCATGGCCTGGGAATGGCCAGCATTTCTTTGATGTGCTGGTGAGGGCGCAGCAGAAGAAGAAGGAGCAAGATTCACTAAACGGTCTGGATGGACGCCATGGCTACTCATGCCAGGATTGTTAGCAGAGCTAGATTGAGGTAGCTGGCGATGGCGATCATGAGGGCCCGATGGAGTATTAACTGCAGGGCTTGACGTGTTTCCTTGGCGAGTGCCAGTACTTGAATCATGACCCTGGCCTCTCCGTCTACTAGTGGATAGGCCAACTGGAGGACCGCCATCAGGCGTGCTTGGTCTGCTCATATTGCCGCCACTTCCCCCAGACGGACCGTTAATTATGGGGGTAGCATTGACACCTATAGACGGAGCATTACCTCTACCTCCAGTGCGGCCACGGCCTCGGGGCCCTAATGGAACGTTATCGGAGGCAGGAATTGGCTGAGAGGACCTTGCAGGGGCCTGGTCTTGCGAGCGCTGGTGGCTTGCTTGACCCGAATCCTTATCATTGCGATCTCTATCTGCGCGGTCAGAGCGGTTTCGGTCACTAGAAGAAGCTTCTTTGGATTCACGATGCGAGGACTCATTTCGTTCACCAGAATCTTTGTCGCGTCTATCAGGGCGGGAAGAATCACCTCTTCCCTCCCGACCTGAACGGTGGTCCTTACCACCGTCACGCATGTGACGATCGTCTGTTCTGAAGTCTGCCTCTGGGCGGTCTCTGTCACGACGAGGCGAATGAGCCTTGCGGTCACTCCTAGACTCATCCCGTTGCGATCTACCGCTGTTGCGACTGTTTTGGTGCTGTTGGCTTTGAACCGAGGCATTTTCAGAGGGTTGGGTGCCCATGATGGCGGCTGCACGATCGGGATTTATGGGAGGTTCGTTAGTAGCTGCACGCTGCTGCTGCTGCTGCTGCTGCTGCTGTTGTTGTTGTTGCTGCTGCTGCTGCTGTGTAGCGCTGGCTGGTGATGGGGCAGCTTGAGTGCTGGAAGATGGTTCGTCCCGTCCACGGTGACTGATTGCGCGATCTCTCCCAGATCTGCTTTGCCGGTCATCACGGCGAGAAGGCTGCTCCTTATCACGATTAGATGTGTTATCAGCCCCCCGTCTTTCTGGAGCTTGTGGGAGATCCCGAAGAGACGGCCGCTCAAGACGGCCATGTTCTAGGTTGGGGTTGTTTCGAGAGTCCCGATCTCTATGACGATCGCGGCCTTCGCGGCCCTCGCGGCCTTCATCTCTGACTTGAATGTTTTGTTCTCTGCTGTCCCGGTTCACGTCTCGAGTAGAGCGCTGATCACGTGCGTTTTCGCGGCCCTGTGATCTAATGGTTTGGCCAAAGCGATCGGCAGGTGTGCCAGCACTAGGGGCAGGTGGCCGAGAAGGCAGCCCTGGCACTCTATCAGGAAGGGCGGATGAGCGAGAGTTGTCAGGACGTGAAGAGAAGTTGGTTAGGCCTGCCCCACTATCAGGTCTTTTGGGGATTTGGAGAGATGGTTGCTGTTGTTGCTTAAAAGAAGCTCGACGTTCAGGCAGGTCACGGACTTCACCGTCTTCAGCCTCTACAGATTGAGCTGTAGATCTAGCTTCAGACGAGATTAGACGGCGGTCGCTGTGGCAAAGAAAAGGCGAATCAAGTTAGCTAGGTATTCCAAGGCGGCATCATCGTGGGCCTGTCGGGGCAAAATAGTACTTACACAAGCCGCTCGGACCTAAACTCAGGTGCAGTGGGTCGGAGAGTTGATTTCGTCGTCTCATGATTGGATTCAGCCATCTGTGAAAAGTCGCATTAGTTAGAGGTCGTCATAAGATGGAGAAATGATTAGTTGGGGCAACATGTATGTATACCCAAACTAAGCATTAGATAAACTCACTGTGTTAGTGCGGAAGCTCTGTACCATCACCCACTTGCTCTTGCGGCGTTGAAGCTCAGATAAAGCAGTTTGTGCTGCTACAGAGAGATCCACACGGTGGCCTTCGGCACCAGGCGAAGACTTGGAACCCGATTCACGTTCGGTAATGCGGTTGAGTTGGGTTGTGAACTGACGAGCCATAAAATCCACAGCTGGGAAGCAGTCGAGCAGACACTTGAGGATAGTGATGCCATTGCGGATGTGTAGCCACTCGGAACCTGACATGGCCGATTTCAAGGCATTGAAGATGTTCTTGTGCCATCCCCAGAGAATATCTTTGAATTGGTCGTACTCGACCCAAGTGGTAGCTTCATCATTTACATCAAACGCTGTGGCAAAGCCATGCAAGGTCCTCTTATCCGAGCCCTTGGCAATACCAAGAGCCTCGCTCTCATAGACAGTCTTATCCTTGTGCCATCTAGAAAAGTCTGTCAAGATGCACTTCAGGAAGCGGCCCATATTCTCTGCTTCACGCACAGTGCAAATGAATAGCATAGAACGCAAGCGATTAGCATTGAAGAGACGATCGAAGAGGGCCATGGTTTTGAAATTTGCTGCGTTGTTATCGTGTAGGAAGCGTACCATGCGATATGAGAAGTCAGCCTCTGCTGGTGACAAAAGCAGGCGGGGTAAAAGACACTGCTCGATGATGGCATCAGAAACAGCATTGGGTGTTTTGACCGAGCCTTGAAACCAGTTGTCAATACGCTCATTCAAAAGTTCTAGTGTTTTCTTGCAAGTGGCACGGTGTTGCTTTCTTTCAACGCTGAGCTGAGATGCAATGTCGGCAAAGGCTTTCATTTTCTCAGCACGCTTAGAGATACCCACGTGAGTCATATCACTCCGCTCTTTGGAGACTTCCTTCGACTGAATGATAGCGCGGGTATATTCTTTCTCATAGCGACCTTCGGGAACATAGATATCGCCCATTTGCAGGGCCCAAAAAGTGGTGAAGAACTCAGGAGTAATGCGTTCCCAGCTTTCAGGACTCTTGGTTTTGGCGATATCCTCAATAAGAGGCCGTAGTGTATCATATATGATGTTCGTTCGGGGTAAGGTCGTCTGCGTATTGTGTTAGGCTTGTGGTAAGAATCATGGTTAAAAAGTGGCAAAGTAACACACCTTGGGGGCATCATCCGCCATCTCAACATCGCCATCAGTTTCAGGAGCAGGCTCGGATTTATGCACATCAAATGAAAGAGACCGGCGGCCTATCATAAAGGCGAGCGAGGCATCAAGCTTGTACTTGTCCATAAGCATTCCAATCGAAGGGGTGTTGCTAACGTAGTCGGCTGTATCGAGGTTGTATCCAAGGAAGTCGAGGTATTGGATGAGAATTTGGTGAGAATCGTCAACAAGCGATGAGATGTACTTGACGTGTAGCTGGTCGTCGTCAAGTGTGTAAATTGCGTTTTGGCGGTAGCGGGCAATATTCACAAGCAGCTGGCCGGCGAGTTTTGAGTCTACCAAGAGCTGAATGAGACGCTTAGAGCTCTTAGCGGAATCGAAGCGTTTGTCCAGGCCGTTGATGAGAGTCTGACGACGTAGAGTTTCGTAGCCACACATAGCCATGATCTGGTCATCAGAGAAGTCCAGCGACGGCACAATGCCGCCCATTGTCGTAACCAACTCCTTGAGAATGATCAGGTCGGTGCTGTTGCCAAGGGACAATTGTCTGTTTACGTACTTAAGCACGGGCGTGGGATTCATGATAGCAAATCGGCGAAAGACCTTGCCGCTGAAACGAGACAGAGCTTGTAGCCACTTGCTAGTGAGCAATACGGAATCCTCCTGGTGTCTACTGCGAGAGCCTGCACCGAGAGAAGACAAAAGAGACCATACAAGCACATCGTAGGCTAGTTCAGTAAAATATTTGGCACATTCAACAAAGACCTCAATCAGATTGGCATAAGACTCAATCTGGTCCAAGGCTACCTTGAAGACAATGCCGGGAGACGAATAGCTGGTCTTTGCCAGCGTCTTTGCCATTTGCGCGATGTTATCAAGCGATAAACGCTTCATGGTACTGAGAGTCTCCAGACGCGTGCGATTAAAAGCAGTCCGAATGGCGGGCAGCCGAGAAATAGGGCCTTCATACCAGTCTGAGTATATCTTATAGCGGGTCTGGATAGGGTACATTTGCAGAAGCTCCCACACAGAGTTGGCAACACTAGGATTGGCCTTTGTCAGGCTCAATGCAGGGACCAAGAGACGGCGGAGGAGGCTCTCCCATCGGCTGAAATTCGTTCCTGAAGGATCGGTACGCAGGCTCCAAACACCAATACGTGTCAGCTTAGCGACAAGAGCACAGTCTGTACCTATTCTAACATTGGAGATGTTGAGAAAAGTATCACATAACGTCAACACATCCTCGACAGAGTGGCATATGGGGACATTGTCAGCCCACTCAGCCCAGTAAAACCGGTACTGAGAGTTGTCTTTAGTATCGCAGGTGTCCGGGAATGGCCAGCGCAAAGCCCGTCGTGGGACAAACTTTTCTGTCTTTACAAAACCCTTAGGGGCCCCTGCTTGTGTATCGCACGTCATATCACGTGGGGGGCATTCCAAAGGTGATGAGCCTTGGGGAGATGGCCGGGCCATTTCATAAACTTCGTCAATGCTGAAATGGCATATACGATGGATACGGTCAATAACCTCGGGATGCGTTTCTAAAACCCAGGGATACCTCCCTATCAAATATAGAGCCTCAGGAATGGCCCCAATAGTCAAGAGAGATGTAAGCAAGCCGACTTTTTGGTCCGACGGATCAGGTAGCTTAGGCTTTTCTTTTTCGTCATGAGTAGCTGACTTGGCATCATCATTTGATTTCAAGTTGTCACGAATCGCGCTAGGAAGACCCGTTGGTTTTGGAGTGTCGTCAGGGAGGGCTGCAGCCATAGCAAGCGCATTCATAGCACCGCCAGGACGACTCGCCCGCTCCTTTTCTTCCAGCTCTTTCATTTTAGTATCCCGAAGAAGCTTCATTCCGTTCTCATCAGGCCATAGGTGAGAAACAAGGTCTGTGAGCGAAATAAAGCCGATTTTGATGAGAAGCGCAGCAAGATAGAGGAGATTGGCAGGAAGCACATCATCTGAATCACGAGCGTCGTGAGTATAAAATCGGAGCTTGAAGCCTAGCAATTGGGCGGCCGTGCGATTTCCAGGGGCCGGAAGAGTCTTAGTTTCCATGATCCAACGCCGCCGAGCATCAACCTGAGCGGCAGTATCTACATCACTGAAAAAGTCGCTCTGGGTTTGCTCGTCAACAACATGGCGACCGCTGAGTTCAAAGAACGCACGGCTATGAAGCTCACGGGCGCGCTCCCAGAATTTTCTATCACGCTCACGACGCTTAGCGGCAAGGGGAGAAGCTTCAGATTCACTTGTCTGCCACTCCTCGGATTCAGGCAGTGCCCAGTCGGGAAGACCACCGCAATAGGTGCTGTCAGCTGGCTTTTCTTCCCGTGGCCACCATGAGCTACAACGCAATAGTTTGACGTAAAACTGGAAGTGCTTGATAAGCATGGAAGCAAAAACATCAAGTGTAACGTCCAAAACTCGGCCGACGTCCAAGTCAAAAGTTCCGATGAGTGCTTTTATGCGTTCGAAGGTCGCACGAGCTTGCGTACCAGTAGGAGGGCCGGCATTTCCAGCCGTGAAAAGTTCAGTCATGAGCTTAGAATATCCTTCAGTCTCTTCGCGAAGTAGATTGTAGTTTGTTTGCCGATATAGTTGATTGGTAGCATGACGGATGCCCAGCTTAGGGAAGGTTTCGCGAATAAGCCCAAGCTTTATCAGGAGTTGAGTGTCGCACAGCTCGCGAAGCATCATAGGCCTAACGCCTGTTGCCTTGAGAAAATAGATCAAGTGACTGCGATATCTCGTAATGTCGTGCTCAAAAATTACATTCAGGGTATCCGCAAAGTGGGCATGGGGCTCGAAGCCATACTGATCGACAGTACTGTTGACATTGTCCTCACCGTCATGGCGGCCAACGCCATGGTTACCAACGCCCTCATTAGAGGGGGGAGGTCCAAGGATCTGTTTCATAGCCTCGCCAGCATCGACTGGCTGTAGATTGCCGCTCAGAACAGACCATATTAGGTCTCTAGTCCAGTATGTGAGCTCGCGGTAGTCGCCATCGCTCACAAGTTTAGCCACAGAGTCGACAATCTCGTCTCGGCCGCCATTGTTCCATTTTTGCAGGACATCACTCGAAAGTCGAATGTAATCGTATTGAATCGAGGTATCGAGGGGTACGAAGGGCACATTATCTGGGGCATTTGCGTCAGGATTCGCCTTCACACTGGGAACAGAAGCACCAGTAGTTGCACTCAATGCCGGGGTATTGGCGGCAGGGTTGGCATTGAAGGTAAAGGGAGACCCAGTTGTATTGGGAGGAGCAGAAGTTGTGTTAGCTGCCTGGGACGAAGAGCTCACAGGCCGCGACGATGGGCTAAAGGCTGTAGAAACGGGAGATGGGCCATTGTGAAAACTGTCCCTATCGCTAGTGGGAGTGTTGGAAGCGTGAGGATGAGAATTCAACGAAATGTTGTTTGGATTAGGCCTGTTGTGAATGTTGTGTGTGTGGTGAGCGTTGTGCTGATCTCGATGATCGTTTCTGCGGCGGTTGCGGCGATTGCTAGCATCATCACGATCGCGTGGGAAATTATGCTGATCATTGGGCTTGTGAGGCGAGGGCCGATTGGAGTCTTGGGCGCCATCGCGCTTGCGCTTGTTTTGAGGGGCCATTGTAGAGAGAATGGTAGGGAAGAGAAGAGGATGAGATTGTGGTTGTCGCAAATTTCAATCGGCGAAGGAGAGCCGAACCGATAATTCGGTGGACAAGGGAATAAAATCCCAAGTATGCAGCAGATTTGAGAGAATAAACTTTTATCGATAGCAAAAAAGACGAGGATAGCAAAAAAGTATCACGACCACGTGAAGTCAACAAGTCAGGTTGGACGATGTGCTCGTCGGCAATTGGATGCAACGTACAAGAACAGGATTTTAGGGCGACGAGGGAAAGGCCAGTGGAATGAATGGTCGCCAGAAAAAAAGAGAATTAAAGCAGAAGCCCAGCAACAATTAAAAAAGGGAAAAAAATAACAATGAAAGGTAGAAGCAAGCGCGCCCTCAAAAAAGTTCAATGCAGGTTGAAGGATGGATATGAAAAAGTCAAGAAAGGCAGCGAGTCAAGCAACACACAAGGGAACAAATTCAAAGAAATAAAAATGAATGGATGAAGAAACGCCTTGTTTGGTTGATGATTTCCAAGAGGGAAGCCTCATCAAAGGCGTCTCGTCGCGGATTTGTATGGCAGAAAAGCAAGAAGAGGTGGTTGTAGCGTTGGGAAAATTATCACCAAGCAAGCTAGAGAGGAGACTTGACGCATCACGGCTGTTCCTGGGGTCGCGACACAAGGCTGATGTCTGTTATGACTAAGCAAGGCTGGCAGATAGCATGTGCTGCAATGCGGGTAGATGGCTTCTGCAATGCGCTTTATGCCGATATTCTTTATTAGTGCAAACTAATAGCTCCTTTATGTAGTCTTAACACGCAATCCTTGCTTCCTGTTGTCTCCATCCGTTCCTGGTCGGGCCGCTGTGCTTTGTCTCGAGACCTTGTGCTCAAAGTAGAGATGGGACCGCTTTGGCTTTGATGGTCAAGGGGATTGAGCCTGATCTCTTTTATATTCCTACAATACAGTACCAAACCCTCAGAGCCTCAAAGTCTCAGGGCCTCAGAGCCTCAAGGTCAAGCCCTCAAACACCTAAACCTCTTGGAGCAAAAAGGCTCAGCTATAGCCGCTACAAGGCAGCCTTTAAGTGGGCTCTTTGTGATGCCATCTTCGTGTTTTCTGATTCGTTGGCCAGCTGTCACGGTGGGTCTCTGATTGAAGCTAGGAAGAAGTCGCCCAGGTGGATGAGAGTCATAGAGGAGTTGAACGCCAGCCTGAAAAGGGCCTTGAGTTCCTATTTAATCTGGCGTTCATTGTTCTCTTTTTCTTTTTTGAATTCCCTTTAAATCTTCCGAGTCTTTCGCACAGGCGGTTGCGCTTTTTCTTAGCAGTCACACGTTGCTCTTTTTGTCTCTTCGTCCCTGGTCTTGGTTGCTCTCTGCTGCTGGCTTCTCGTTCGCCTTATCTTATCTCCTCCCAATCTCTCTATTTCGTCATGTCAATGTTGCCCCAAGTCGAGGCCGTTTCTCAGGCCAACCAAACTCAAAAATATGGTCAGTACTATGACTAACACATACACGTCTTTTCTCTACTCTTCCAACATCCATTGTTCATTTTCAGCCTCCGCGTCGCCTTCACTTGACACTACAATTCTTGCAACACCTTCTACCCCGCTATCCCTCCCTCTATTCCACTTGTAACCTTCTAATTCACCGTCTCCTCAATCCCAATTCTCCCGCCTTTGATAAAGAACAGTGACTGAATACTTCCAAGTAAGAACGCATTCACAACCCGAGAATCCGTTTGCCGCCTTGATCCCCGACCAGGAAATCGCCATTATCCCCCAGTTTACCCTCGAGTCTGGCGTCACCCTCTACAATGTACCTGTTGCCTATACTACCCGAGGCACCCTCTCACCCAATGCCGATAATGTCATGGTCATTTGCCATGCCCTGACTGGTAGCGCTGATGTCAGTGATTGGTGGGGTCCCCTTCTAGGCGGCCCCGGCAGGTCGTTTGATACATCGCGTTTCTTCATCGTTTGTATGAACAGTCTCGGCAGTCCGTATGGAACTGCCAGTCCCGTCACAAGCAAGGACAATGACCCGAGCAAAGGCCGCTATGGCCCCGAGTTTCCCCTAGCCACTATTAGGGACGATGTCAGGTGAGTTTTGGGTATCTGCCATCTTCTCACCGTACCCATACCGTAGCTAATCGTTCTTACAGACTGCACAAGATGCTACTCGATGATCTTGGAGTACGTCAGATTGCTGCTGTGGTTGGCGGCTCATTGGGTGGTATGTTCGTTCTGGAATGGGCCTACTTTGGCAGCAATTACATCCGCTGCATCGTACCCATCGCTACCTCTAGCCGGCATTCAGCCTGGGGCATCAGCTGGGGAGAGGCCCAGCGCCAAAGCATCTTTGGTGACCCCAAGTATGAAGACGGCTACTACTCGTTTGATGACCCGCCTTCTACCGGTCTTGGCGCGGCCCGTATGTCCGCCCTTCTAACATACCGTAGCCGCGACTCGTTTGAATCCCGCTTTGGTCGCAACATTCCCGACGCTTCTAAGAAACAGACGATTACTCAGTCCCGCCCACCTTCCAGCACGCCGAATGAATCCCACTTTCATATCCACAACGATGGCCACAAGATCAAATCCACTGCTCAATCCCGTGACGGTTCTGGCGGTCCCAATTCGCCAGTGACACCGACCAGTGCAGCTGTTCCCTCCACCACAGCTTCTAGTCCGACTGGTACCGCCAATAACATCACAACTCCCGCTGCTACTACTACTCCCGAAAGTCTCATTCCTAGCGTAGACCCACAATTCCATGGTCCCGAACGTGTCAGTGTTGCCTCCAGCGCCAGTTCCACTTCTCTGACCGGCGGAGACGCGCTTACCACGACCTACTTCTCCGCCCAGTCATATCTCCGCTATCAGGGCCAAAAGTTCGTGAAGCGATTCGACACCAATTGTTACATAGCCATGACGCGCAAGCTTGACACGCACGACATCTCACGCGGTCGTGCCACATCCATTGCCGACGCGTTGGCCATGATTGAACAGCCTACACTTGTTCTTGGCATCGAAAGCGATGGTCTTTTCACCTTTGCTGAACAACAGGAGTTGGCCGCACATATCCCGAATGCACGTCTTGAGCGCATCGATAGCCCTGAGGGCCACGACGCTTTTTTACTGCAGTTTGAGCAAGTCAACCGCTACGTCCTCGCTTTTCTGAAGGAGGTATTGCCGGATATCATGGATAAAGAAGGCAATATGGTAGAGGAAGAGGGTGTGGGCAAGCTCACCAAGTCAAGTGTGTTTGGCGAGGCAGAGGTAGAAGATATTACGGTGTGGTAAATTAATAAAAGCCAGGTACTAGAACCAATGATCCCGTTAAAAGCAGACATTTCAACTCGAACAAATAATTATCAAAAAAAGCATGATGCGTTTGGGTTCTCTTTTTACTTTCTCTTGCATAAATGAATTCAAGGCCATAATTAGGAAAAGTGAAAATAAGAAACACAGGGAAAGAAATTTATACATCAGTACGAAGTGGTAGAAAAACAAATAAATGAGCCAAAAATAAAATAAAAAAATAGGAAATATCAATGATGACAAATGAAAGGGTGCCTATAGGGCAAATGGAGAGTAGTAAAGGAAAAAAGGAAAATGATAATATAGTAACGAATGTATGCCATGGACAAATGTGAGAGTAATAAGTTCAGGAAGAAGTAGAGAGAAAAAGAAAAGGATCAGTTAGTAAGAAGCGTGGAGAAAGGTTTCGAATAAGTTGTGGCGACATGAAGATGCTAGGGGAGAGATCAAAGAGGAAGATAAGAGTGTGGGATTGGGAGAAAAAGCGATGAAGCCGATCGGAAAGCAATACCAATTAGCCCACTCAACCCCCAATCTCACCGTAATCTCATATGCCCTCTCCCATACGCTCCTTTGCTGCAACCCGCTTCTCCATCGCCTCCTTGAGCAAGTCTAGTTTGCGCTGTGTGACTTCAATAGCCTCTTTGATCTGCAGTTCGTCCATTTTTTCCTCACGCAGCCGATCTTCCACTGTACGTGATTCAGTCGGCTTTCTGCGCATTCCTGGCGGAGTGCCAGAAGAGGTTACAGATGGATCACCCATCATTCGACCAAGCTGTACACGCTCCTCAAGCCAGTCCCATAACTGGCTTTCCTCGCGGCGCCACATTTCTTCGTACGCTACAATTCGATCAGGGTAGGTAGGGAAGCCCATATGTGTGTGAGCGCCGCTATTATATACGCCAGTCGAGTGTGTCGTAGGCTGAGATCCAGAACCGAGCCACGTAGCTATCAGCAAGCCGGCAAGAAGGCCATACACAAGATTGCCTGCGAGGAAAGGCTTAGCAATTTCCACAACTGGCTCTAGGAGGAAACGCGCTGGCTCTAAAGGTCCCCAGTTCGTTGGAGGAGGAGCAGGGGCAACGGCCGGAACAATAGGACTGGATTCGGCAGCATTGCTCTTGCGAGCCTTCTTCTTAGACTTCGTGGCAGCGCCACTGTTAGTGCCAGCTCTAGGTCTGGTCGAGATAGCAAGGCGGATAGCTCCAAAAAGGTCATTACAGTATTGTACCTGACCATCATTGGCACCCTTTTCAATAGGGCCTATTATCAACAATATTAGCCTCATATCCTAGAATTGAAGATACTGCACTACTTACTTTTGATCCAGCTCTTTCCTGACCATTCTACCGTGCAGTTTACCTGTATGCGTGTTTGGTTGTTTTCGGCCCATGAGAGGCAGTAATGTGTCTTGACTGTGAAAACGTTACCACTAGGCACATCAGGAGTTTGCGTAGACACAGTCACGTTGACTGCCTTGCTGAAATCTATAGCGTCCAGCGTCTCGGTAACAATGCACTTGGTCTGTTTCGGGCCAATGGGTGCATTTAATGGCTTAATGTAGGTAAAGGTCCGTGTCTTGTTGTCAGAAGTCAAGCCTTTCCTGTCCTCAGTCGTGTATTCGGTGCACTTTTGATTTTCAATAATAAATTTCTGTATGAAATTGACTGAAGCTGGTCCAAAGAGTAGGTCGTAAACCTTACCCAAGGGAGCCGGCATGATGTCGTCACCAACGACCCGGTCGTAGTGGTTAGCTTCATCACCGCAATCAGTTGGGCCATGGGTAGCAGGGCCGGGAAAGTCCTGCCCACTACCAGCTGTTGCAGGAGGTACATCACTAGCAGTGCCGCCGGTCCCACCAGTAGTTGAAAGTTTGCGGGTACCAGTCTTTTCAGTATCTGCTTCGGGAAAGCTAGAATTAGCCATGGTCACGGATTCCGGGGTACTATAGGTGTTGTCATCGTCCTCGTCATAAACATCATCCTCTTCATCGCTACCATCTTCGGAGCCGGAGCGAACATCATCATGCTGTAGAGGCACTGTAGGGTCATCCATTGTCTTTTCGGTCTTATCCGCAGTGATTTCAAGAGTGTGATGGCCAAGCTTCCATATGTTAATGATGAGATCATAAGTAGCATCACGGCTAGTGAAACTAGCAAAGATGTGCCTGTTTTGGAGAGTAGAAATCATGAGGCCATTTTTGAAAATGAGTGCAGTGTTCCGCTTTTCAACAGCAACGATTTCATCGAACCGAATGACTAAGGTGGTTATCCAGCCAAGGATGTTGCTGCTGAAACACAGATGACCTTCCGAGACATATAGACGGCCTTGACACAAGATTTCTCGCTGCAACGCACAGCTATAATCTTCAATGAGATAATCATCATCAGGAACGCTTTTAAAGAGCGTGTGGAAATCCTTGTTGCGTTTCTTGCTAGCAATCGCAAAACCTGTGAGTTTAGGTACGCTCGTACTATATGGTGTGTGTAGTGGAAGAGACGAATGATTGGCAGCAGCAATGGCAGCTCCAATAGTGTTGCCAGTTGCTGCCGAGCCCCCTCTCTTGCGATGCCGCTCCAACGCACTTCTTATACTACCACTACGGTGGATACCAGCAGCCGTAGCCACGTTAGAGTCCCCATAGACACTATGATTTGGTGAAGCATCACTAGTAGTTTTTTCGTACGTTGATCGAGAGTGTTCATCGGCACCTATCTCGGCAGGATGCTGAGGATCAGCAGGTGAAGATTCAGATCTTCCACGCAAAGGTTCATGAGAGATATCATTCGGCATTTGGCTAGGATTAATCAAAGATGCATTTGCCGTAGAAGCTGAATCATTGAACCCCAGTTGACTGAGACTGAGATCCCCAGCTCCAAGCGTCTTCACAGCCGGTTCTTTACGCTCCATTGCGGTTGGAATAGTGGGGGATGGAGCAAGCTCAAGTTGTGGAGTACTAGCCGATGCAGCTTCGGATACTGAGTTTGAAGTTGAGAGAGAAAGCGAACGCGTCTTTGTCCCTCGTGCGGTGCTAGCTGTGTTGACGATACTATTTCCAATAGATGTAGCGGCGCTTTGTGCAGCTGATAGCATAGACGATAAGAAACCAGGTGATGGGACAGGAATATCAGATGCAGATTCAGGCGTATCGTTGGATGGCGTGTTGCTAGCACTTTCGGGGGTGGGTGAGAGAGGTGGACGTGAGATTTTCGATAGTTTGCTTGGCCCAGTACTCCCAGAACGAAGACGTCGTTGTCCTGGAAGAATTCCACTTGTAGAAACACGGATGATTGGCGGTGGTGGAGGAGGCTGTACTACTGGTCCGTCCAGTGATGGCGGCTCGAGAAAGGTTGAAGAGGGCGAAGAAAATATGCTTTTAATGGAAGACTTTGATGAAGGGACCTGCGACTTGGTTGGGGTAGGGGGAGTGTTTATTATTGCAAAGACGGGAGCCTTCGTACCGGTAGGGGGAGTCTTAGGAGGGGTTACCGAAGACTGGCTATTAATTGGTGTGGGCAGCGAATGTTGGCTGGAATCTTGCGCTGTGTACAAAGAGGAGTCGTCCTCTTGCACAAGAGCTAGGGAGCTAGCTGCAGGTACTTTGGACAGACCGTGAGACTCTGGCAAGATATCGCCAGGTTCTGAAGTAGAGCTAACCAAGCTTGAGTTACTCCTCTTCACACGAAATATCCCACGTAGCTTACCGCCGGGCGATGGTGAGCGACGTGAGCCGGGGCTCTTGGTTAGTGCCAATCGGGTCGAACTGCCGTTGGCACCAGTGTCAGAACGGCGAATGCGTGGGAAGGTTGAAGACTTATGGGAGCTAATCTGATATGAGGGGTCTGGTTGCGATCCGTCTCGTGATTCTGGGCGAGAGCGGGCTATTGAGAGGAGCGACGAGGTGGAAGGTTGGTTTCTCAATGTTGAGTAGGCAGAAAATGTGTAATTAGACGCGCTATTAACTGATCTAAGCAGCGACGCAAGTTAGGAACAAACACCCGATGGTATCAAGGATGGTGTGGTAACGAAATAAATAGTAGGCCATCGAAAGAGGGAGTGTCCAGAACGCCAAGGCGCAAGGCGAAAGCGGCCGAGGGAGGGAGGAAAGAGGAGGAAGAAATAAGAGGGCCAGGACGGGGGGAAGGGTTTTGATTTGAGATAATCGGGCGAATAATGATACGGAGACAGAAGAGATTAAGCATCAGGGAATCAACCTTGAGAGAGGTTGATGGAAAATAATAGGGAGAGAATAGGGAAAAGAAAAGAAACAAAGCAGAAAGCAAGAGGAAGGCGATATTTGATTGGTGGGCAAATCATCAACTCTGGTCACGCAAAACCACAGATTAGGCAAAGGAAGACAAATGCCCTCCCCTCTTCTTCCTACTGCTTACTGTGCATCAAGCACACAACCAACAGCACAGCACATAAACCGTTCTTTGACTTTCAAGGACCGTTTAGGCTACGCCAAGTTTAGTGACCACTATTAAGTTCGGTTTTGTCACTTGACAGGGGTAATGTTTGGGCTTGAGCTTGAGCTTGGTTTGCAGGGCAAGGGAAAGGACAAGGGTGAGGCGGTTTTCTCTTGATACTTGATGTCTTTGCTAGAGACTTGTAACATACGTAAGACAAATAAAGCCAACTGTCACCTTGAAGAGAGCCTCAAATGAGCAACTTTGGGACAACAAGAAGAGGCCCAATCATGAAGCTCTCAAGCAGCATGTGAAATTCAAACAACGGAAAAAAAAAAAAGAAACGGGTGACTTCTAATGCAAATGGACAATGGATTGATGTGCAGGTAATTAAACTTACATGTCGAGGTCTGTGTCTTGCAGAGAAACGGTTTGAGTGGTGGGGGGCGAGAGTGGTGTGCTGAAGCGCTTTTGCTTTTCTTCGCTGCTAAAACTATTGCGAAGTCGTCCCCGGGAAACCCGGACGGGAAATCGGCCAGCCCGGGTATCCTCTTTTGGCGGAGTCGACAGAGAAGGGCTGGTCTGGCGCAGTCGTAGAGACCTTGACGCAGAGAGAGACGTGGGGGGGATAGGCGAAGAAGAAGGGGGGCTAATAAGTTCGGTTTCCTGACGAGAAGCACCCATGATATAAAATGAGCCGGCGAAGTGGCTCCGAGAGTTGTTGAAATCACAACAGTGCACAAAGGAGAAAAGGCCTTTAGCCTAGAGCAAAAGGCGATGTTTCGTTATGCTGTTGCAGTACGCGCTATATCAACGGCGCCAAGCTATGTGCTCCGTAACTTGTCTACCAAGTACGTAGTGCCTTTACGTGTAAGGCAATGGGGCAGCCAACAGGCACGCTGTAGGCAACTGAGCCGAGCAAAGAGACAAAAAATGGAGGCGTAAGGGAGAATTTAAGGCGAGACAAAGACTTGCCCGTTCCTGCTCAACGTGTAAGTCTGCGTCTGGAACAAAGCAAAGAAGCTGCGAAATAGAGATCAAGAGGTCTGGTATTGTTGCTGTTGTTGTTGCATTTAATGTGTGGAAAAGAAAGAAGAAGAGGAGAGAAAAAGCGCACATCAAGTCAGAAGTCGAAACAAAATAGAAAACCAGCCAGAAAATACCAGGAACACAGGACAAAAGCCAAGACCTTACCAGAAGCACATGCATGCCCCCTGCCTATCTTATGAAACCTAGTCAACCTTTACTGGTGCTTTATTCTGTAGACTAAACGCTCAGTAGCAAATAGCGAGTAAATGCTAGGAAATAATCGGCCAGAGCTTGCATCCATGGATCCGTAGAAGGGATTAGAAAAAGGCTTCTTTTTTCAGGGGAGACAGCGGTATCCCAAGATCAGAGTCTAGAGACGTTGCGCTCAGACCAGACAAAGCAGATTTCGGGCATTTAGGAGTGTAACTGGCTGTAACTTTTCTGGCGGTGGTTTGTTTGAAGATCGGATCGAAGAGAAAAAATTGTCGTGAGGAGGAGAATCAGATGAGGATGAGAGAGGGAGAAGGAGAGGCCGCGGGCTAAGAGAGGAGAAAGAAAGAGGAGATAAGAAGAAAGCTCAATGGCATAATTGATACAAGGATAAAGAGAAATGGCGGCAGGAGAAAGACGGGGGAAAATGAGGGGGGCGTTGAAGCTCACAGCATCGGCACCAACACCACAAGATTGGAAGGCTGCTAATGAATGCGGTAGGCACCCATTTTAGAGAGCAAACGAGGGAGCGGGGAGCAGGACTTTGCGGCAAGAAGGAAAAGGCGTTTTCTTGTATTGTAGCTAGTAGCTTGAGCATCACGCCCTCATGGTGCAACAGGCAACTACTAACACAGTAGAGCTGGAAAGGCATTGTTCGCCGTTTGTCTGCTGCCTTGGGGTCAAGATGGGATCCCATGTTGACAATTGATAAGGACGGAAAGGGAAGGAGCAGGGGGCATTGAAGGCAACAGCATGTGCCCTTTTTTATTCTTTTATTCTTTTACCCTTTTGTGCTTTCCTCCCTTCTCTCCTTCCCCCTCTCTTTCTCCTCCTTCCTTCTTTTAGGGAGGAGGAAGAGCTGTCCGGGAAGCTGCCCAGCCCACGATGGATGATGTCCTTGCTTTCTTGTCCTCTATCATATACCCTTGACCATGACACTGCAAAAACGACAGCAGACAAGCCTTGCCCAGGCTGCAACCGGCTGGTCAGCATCATTCCAACAGTTGGCATACCAATCGTACTTGTCTTGTTTTGGGCTCTAGACTACGTTCTTTATCACAGGCTCAGGGGCCGTCATTTCCGTACAGGGCAAGCTGCAATAATGGATTGGTCTTGGCTTTGTGATTCTCTACCAGTACCATTTTTAGCTCTTTCCTTACATGACCCTATACCCCCCTTTTCATGCTGCGAAGTTGTACCCGTATCCGTGTTATACACATATTACTCGTATATCACTATAAGCGCATCTACTTGTTATTACTACACTTACATGTCGTGCATCTGATATAATATTTGCAGTTGTACATGCATCCATACAACCCTTCGCATCTCCACTCTGGCGCATTTGCCTTATCCACTCGCACATAACGCATCTTATCCTTCTTATATGCATCCCCCTCGTTCCCCCTTTCACGCTTAATGAGTCCAAGCTTTCAGGGCATCATCCGCCACATCAGCCAAAGGTTGCATCTCCATAGGCCTGTCTAACAGTTTCATGAGCACTAGCCATCTCTCGCAAGAATGATCCTTATTGTGATTATTCAGCCAAGTATTCTGTTCTTTCTGCTTCCCGCCTGTCCCGGACGACTACATATCGCTGGTAATTGGCTGGCTGGCTGGCTGACAGGTGCAAGTAAACACACCAAGAAATAATTATTGCTGGAAATGCCATCGTCGCAAGTTGATCAGAGCACGGGAAGCTAAGCCTAGCATGTTCTAGGATGGCTTGGGGACAGACCAAGATCAAGAAGAACGCAGGCATTTGGTCTAGGGACATTACAAAAGAGGACCCTCAACTACAGAGTCCTACGTATGTAAACAGGGCCGTCGTCGTGTGCCGCAAGTGGCAAACACTAAATATCTGTTTCACAAAGGTAATACACAAGAGGCCATTTTCTGGTCTGCTACTAGCACTATCTCCAGTTCGTAAAGTCACATGATCTCAAATAATTAATGCCGGTCCCATTAACCCCAAGAAGACCTTGGAGATTAACCCTACATGTGTCGGAGAAAGGCCCAGCCACAAACGATGATGATCATCAGGACCGCCTTTTTTACTCTTCTGGTTAACAAAGCTATCTTCTGACACTTCACATCTTGCGCTACTTCTCTTGCGAACACAACCGTGTACCTGATCTCAAGATCTAGTGCCACTCCCCTAAATATTACCCATAGAAACTGAAGCGCTATGGAGACTTCACCCCTCGTGAAAGTGCGTCATAAGCTAACCCCTCCCCTCTCCTCTCCTGCCTTCTCCTATTCACTACCCATCATTAATGCGCAAAGTCACTAATTTATGATACCAATTTTCTCCTGTATAGGCTCACAATCACGCGAGAGCTGCGGCTCGTGCTACGCAAGCGGCAGATACAACAGTAGCCATTAATGAGCACACACTTGCTGCCGGTGAATTTGCCTTGGCAGCCAACACTACATCCAGTGTTGAAGCCTTGCGTACTCTACGCCTACTTGAAGATCACCACAAACGACTTGCTAAGCTTCTGGAACTACCAGTGCGTGCACACAGCGCCCAAAGACCCACCAACACCACCATTCCTGGTTCCACGAACCCCGATGGCTCCAAAGCTGATGGCGAAAAAAGCGGCGACTGCGATGGAAAGGAAGGGGTTGATGCTAGCACAAAGCAGACTGCCAGTGCAAATGTCAAGGCTGCAGGCCAGATACCCTCGCTGGCCCAATCACGCTTTCCACAGCGCAATATTGCTGAGTCTATCACGAACAATCTCAACTCTGCCCGTGGAATTCGCTCCAAGTACAGCGGCTCACTGGTTGCACCTAGCATATCCAATGACCCTGCCTCGGGAAATCTAGAGACGCTTTCCAACAAAGAAAGTAGCCGATCGAGCATGCAGACCATGCTAGACACCGAAAAGGCTGCCAGTGGCCAGCCCCAAGACCACAGTGCTGCCCCACCAGCTGCCCCACCAGCTGCCACTAGCGAAGACGGCTACTCGCGGTTCTACAATGCCTTTGGGTCAATAATTAACCGTATTTCGTCTCCATTGGCCTTTGCTGGTCTACCGCTTATCTCGGAGGATACACCCACACGAACTGCAACTCCTGTAATAATCGAGCCTGCCAACCGGCGTCGCGGCTCTAGCATATCGTCGAGATCCGCTGCACCAGCCAAGCCATCTCGTCTGTCGGAGTCAAGCCTGGCTGATCCAGACTTGGGCAAAATATACTCCAAGGCCACAGTGCGTGCAATGCAAGGACTACCGGTTAATGAGTCATTTTACGTAGTTCCGCCTAGTGGCCACACTGTGTCTTACGCCAACATCCTCAGCTATGCCGACAAGGAAAAGAGGCGTCTTACGGCGTCGGCATCACAATACAGTAGCGCTTCTGCAACAGCTCCTAGCGATGAAACCGATGCAGATTTTGTCGATGCTGGAGAAGGCCTCCCTGGGATGCCAAAAAAGCGCACCGTGCGCCAGGGCCAAAACGATAATGAGCTACGTCGTGCTGCTGATGAGCTACGTCGCCAAAACGAGGGATTGCAGGATGTAGTCAACACGCTGCAGAAGCGGCTCCGTGTCTTTGAGGCAAGTGCTCAGAGTCTTACTGAGAGCAGAATCATGGGGCCCAAGTCGCCAAACAGCATGAGCAATAGCGGCTTGCGGGTGCCCCCGCCGCTAGTCTCTCCCACAGGCCTGCTAGGCGACGACGCATTGAAACGTGAAAACAAGGAGCTAGAGCACAAGTTGAGCGAGGCACTCCAACGCCTGGAAGTAGTGGAAAGGGACAACGAAAAGATGCAGAAAAAATTACGCAAGTATAAAGAACAGTGGGATGCTCTCAAGGAGTCTGCAAAGGCGAGACGGACACCAAAGATAGGGACGGATGATGAGTCTATGGCAAGTAGAATCGTTTAGTCCAAGTACATGGATGTAAAGGGACGCCTTCTGACTTGGGAGCTTACGACGATGGAGTAATTTGCCAATTCAACCAATTTGAAGGTCTTTTGTTTTATTCCTGTGTAACTACGCCCACCAAAATGAAACACTGAAGCTAGTGCTGAGACTTCGCACGTAGTGCCACCATCCGTACGGTATGTAGAGACTATCGCCAGGTCCTAAGATGCAGTCCCAGTACTCAGTTTCATGAAATGCCACTTTGGCCTCTCCATGTAGGCTCTGTGCATGGTTCTGTTCCAAGTTGTCATTACTCTCAGCCTCCAATTCTGTGTCCCAGCCCTCTTCAACACCGACGTCGACACTTGCCGTATTAGACATATCAATGCCGTTTTCTGGTGGCCGCGGTCGCAGCACATTGCTATATTTTGGATGGTAAAGCCGCACATACTTGCGCCCAACAACTTGTACGAGGATGTTGTGTGTGCTGTCTGTGTGCAGCGGTGTGATGGTCCCCGCCGGCCCGAACCAGGCATTTAGCCGCGGGTCTGAGTGTGCTGATGCGGGTGATGCGAGTGGGGGCTCAGCCCAGCACAGATCGGGGATGGCTACATCGGCACGCAACGACGGGATCTGGGCGAGTAGGTCGTGCTGTGCGAGATAGCCCCGGCAATAGATGGAGGACTGGCCCAAAGGTTTGAACCGTAGACTCTCAGACGTGTTTTGAATGAACTCGGAGAGAAACGTGCGGAACGGGAGGATCTTTTGAGTCCAATTAGCGTCGATATAACTCCGGCCAATCTCAACGGGGACCAACCGACGGCCACCAAAGGTGGATTTGAGGAGATATTCTGGCTTAGACCATGGCCGGGATGTCATGGCTGGCCAGTAGTTAGCAAGATCCGTGAAGATGACTGGAGCAAGGTCTTCAGGCGGTGTTTGGGTCAAATAAGACTCAAAGGCACCCACAGAATAGTCGGACAGTCTTGGTATTGGGTTTACCACAGGTGGTGTAAAAGCCTCGTGAGAGCAGAACATAGGATAATCCGCCCATGTGTCCTCATCGTCGTTGCTATTGTTAATACCTGTTCTCATCTTCTTGTTTGGGCGTTCATCGCTATCTGCGTCTTTCCTAGCCCCGATTGCCTCCTGTGTTGCATCCTCAAGAAGTCTCAATACCCAGTTCATCCATTTCTTGTCCCGCGCTTTGACAGGATTCCCGCCTGCCACTATAATAGCCATGTCCAGTGCCTCAACCAAGGCATCGACCGTTTTCTCTATGTCGTTAATAGCCTCGTCCATGTTTGAATCTTGCCTACTCGTTACAAGCGGGCTGTTAAGTAAGCGGACGTGAAACATCAAGATACGTGTGTCAGCATAGATCCTTCGCCAGCCATCTAACACCGCTGAGAATGGCCGAGCATAGAACTCAGCCGTGGCTATTTCCAATATATCAGTGAGCCGCCTTTGTAGGAGCATCTCTTGCTCATGTTCAACCCGGGCTCTAGTTCTATCAAGGCTGTCGCTAAACACCAATCCGGATCCCGGGACTGCAGCATTGTGAATCGTCACTATCAGCGCCGCTTGTCTTTGTAATAGTTGAACTACTGGAAAGGAGCATCCAGAAAGCTCTAATGGGCAGTCTTGTGAAGAAAGTAATGATGGCTCAGCGCAAGCCGCCAGCAGCTCAGATGCTATTGCAGACGAGGCGGACAGACATTCTTCCAATAGAGTAGAGATGCCCATAGAGGAGCGACTAGAAGCAATAAATTTAAATACAAACAATAATTATCTATGTCCTAGTCTTCTTCTGTTCATGCGATGGTATTAGTTTCATTTTTAGGAGTGCAAACACTGGTAATCTTGAGGTCACGTGATGAATTCGATTTTATTGCCAAAAAGTGGGGGAAAATTTCTTGATTCAAGGCCTGATCCTGATACTTGCTACCAAATCAGCATAAAATAAAATTAGAGATGAACTCCAGCACATACACCACGAAAACATGATGAAACCGCTTTACAATGCCTTTATCCGCACGCATCATATTACCTCACGCAAAAAGATCCAACGTCTACGTCATGCTGCACAAGTCCTGCAAGTTGACTTCGTTATGCTAAGGTTCGGTGGCGCTCCGGGCCTGATGTATGTTGAAAGCCGGAGTGAGGAGGCCGTTACTGAGTGGGTAGCAACCGTGCATAGCCTGCGGTACAAGGACTACAGATGTCTGCGGAAACCATCGCCAGTACAAGCGGCAGAATTTGGTGTCCAAACGGGCGCTAATATAGCCGTGGAAAGACTTGGGGACGGGTTTCATGAAATTTATTCAGTGGCCGAATTTGGCAAGCAAATAGATCTAAGAGGCTTGCGCGATTGGTGGCAGAAGGCCATGGGGTACAAGTCAGAGTGATCATGCGAGGACATGCTATGCCCGCCCTTCACACCGATTGCACTGCACTTAGATCTTTATGTCACACAATGTTTTCCAAAAGAGGCAAGGAGTTTGCGTTATCTTATCTGCAAAAGGGCTTGCCTTCTCCACTCTAGACATGTAACAACCCATCAGCCATCAGCCTAGTACTCAGACAACAGGTACATAGCTTGTCCTGGCAAATGATAGACGTGACAATGGGTAAGTTACGACCTGGCAATGTCGTTTTGAGACTTCGCTAGAGGAGAATAGCTCTAATGGCCCAAGTAGATCCTTCAGACGTGACTATCCCCAAGGTTCTCTCGGACTGGTCCGTAGGGAAGGCACTTGCCGTCGGGCCCGTAGAGAAGCCGAAGGAAGAGCGATCACAAGACTCTCCTATCGAGTACTTTCATCTTCTCGAGCGCTTGAAGATTGTTAAGCGCGAAGGGTGGAAGCGCCACGGGATTATGCGGTACGTAGAGCCGCCATCTTCTAAAGCGCTCGAAAACTCCAACTGACCATTGGTTGCAGCGGCGAATCCATTGCCGATCACATGTATCGGATGAGCATGATGGCCATGTGCCCTCCCCCATCCCTTGTTGCCCAAGGTCTAGACATCAACAAGTCTATCAAAATGTGTCTTATTCATGACATTGCTGAGTCGGTTGTTGGCGATATTACACCCGCCGACCAAGTCCCTAAGCCGGAAAAGAAACGGCGAGAAACCGAGACTATCGATTACATTTCGACGCGGCTCTTACACAGAATCACCGGTGACGAGCTCAAATGCATCTGGCATGAGCATGAGGACGGAATCACACTAGAAAGTCGCTATGTCCAAGATCTAGACAAGCTAGAGATGTTGCTGCAGATGGTCGAGTATGAGCGGCGGGCAGACGGAGGCCTTGATCTAGAGGACTTTACGTACGTGAAGTCCAAGATTCAATTAGCTGAAATGATAGCATGGTCGCGGGATATACTACGGGATCGAGAGGAGTTTTGGGCTGCGAGAAAGAAGCCAATTAGAGCAGATCCGATCACAAGGGAAATGCATGACAGCTACTATGCGCAGGACTAAAAGAATACCAGACATGGGGTTAGTTGAGAAGCTCACTTAGTCGAGCTAGAACTAGATGGTCAGACACATTTGTCGCCAGGGTTATTTTCATCACAACAGCACGTGTTTTTTCAACAAGCTTCGGTTTAGTTCTCTACCAGTAATGACCTCAGCTTCGCATAGCAACCGCCGATCAGCAAGCACAAAGCCAACGGCCTAGAAATTATTTGTGCGTGCACAAACAATCGCAAGATGAAGGCCGTCCATCCCCTCCCTCCTTTTTTCATCCAAACGGGTGTTTAGCGCCACACTTTAGCATCGTAAGTGCGCCACACTTCTATCTGATCGCCTCCACTTCCATGTACAGTGCGAATACAACTAATGTTTACACGCTCCCATTCCAGGGAGCACTGCAGCCTGTAAGCTAATAAGCTTAGCCGTCAGGTTTTATGTGATGAATACATTGATTTGTAGGCACTGTACTAGCAAGGAGAAGACACTCTTGTCTTGACTCGGGACACATACAAAGCAGCAGCAGCAGCAGGATAGGATAGCACAGCTAGGCTAGGCTATTCCTTCTTGTTATCTCCATCATGCCTCCTTGTGCCAACCCGCTAGCGACAGTTGAGCAGCTGGCGACCCGTGTTCAACGCAGCGGAATGTCGCCAGAAATATATGATGCCGTGTTTTCAGCAACAGTATGTTTGACCCAGGCTGCTGGCGTGCTGCTAGAGCAGCCACAGGATGTGATTGCCCGTGCTTGTGTTGTGCTTGCACGATACTGGGTCGCTTCAGCCTCGCTTCACTACGAGTATAGGGTAGGTTCCTGGTGGCTTTCAGACAAAGGTCTCTACTTGCCTCTGGTTACTAACACAGATATACAGATGGTGTCAGCAGCTGTTTTGTATACAGTTATGAAGCAAAGCGCCAAACCCATGAGCTCTGCCCGTGTTTGTATTGTGTACTCCTACCTTGGCTCTCCACTTTCTTCCTTCCGCTCCGATAAAGAGCCGCTTCCATTTGACGCCAATGCCGTCAAGGCATTCAGCGGCACGCGTGCAGTTTTCGAGCCCCTGCTTATCGAAGTAGAGAGCCATGTGCTCTATACGCTCTCATTTGACACACATGTTGCCTTGCCGTATGCAATGGCCATCTCGTATCTCCAGGCACTGGACTTCTTTGGTTACCAGCGCCACGCTATCACGTCCCGTGTGGTTGAGTATCTCAACACAGCTCTTATATCCCCGCAGCTGCTGTACCTGACGCATCAGCCTAACGAGCTGGCTGTTGCTGCAATGTACCTGGCCGCCCGCGATGTCGGCGCCAAGATGCCAACACAGGACTGGTGGGAGGTGTTTGACGTGGACCGCGAGAGTCTTGGGTTTCTAGCGTGTGCATTGTCGAGTGTCGAGGGCATTCTAGCTAGTTTATATCAGATTTTTCCTAATCTGGCTGAGGGTGTTGTTACTCTGGAAGCTGTCCAGGCTGCCATCGCATCCCAAAAAGGCGCCGGTATTGATGTGGCTGAAGATGTCAAGACCTAGACAGCCCAGGCATATGCCTAGGCACAGATATAGAGAGAGGGCCCTCAAAGTGGAGTCCTGAGTGAGGGCACACAATTTGCCTAGAAGATAAAGGCTTCTTTCTTTGTTTGTTGCCTGGACGTTTTCTACCTTGTCGCTCAGGTGATGTCCGAGAATAATGAAAAAAAATAGATAGCTGGGCTTGGGCTCAGTCAGAGGTGTGACAACTTCGCTGCCTACAATATATAAGCCGGTATTTTCTACCCGGATAGTACTCCCTTTTTCTCTCCTTTCCCTCTCTGTTGCTGCTTGTGTGCCCGGCCTGTCTTGCTTTTCTTCCTATCCTGCTAGGCTATGATCATCAGACTCGGCTGCTGTCCCGTTTCATCCGGAACTCTTCTTTGTGCTCAAACCCTTCTTAACCAGGCATCGCACCCTTGACCCCGCTCTTCTACCCTTCCTCTGCCTTACTCTACTATTCAATTCTTTTTCTAGCTTTGCTTGTTTCTGCTCCTTTCTTTCATCTCGCCATGGATCGGCCTGATCCCTTCAAGACTCCCATCAAGTCAAGACACGGTCATGACAGCTCTCGTTTTCGCAATCCACCCTCTATTGATTGTTGCAAAGAGCCTGCCGATGCATCTCTCACAGTGAATCGCCCTCTCCCCGTGACTAGTCCGTCTTTTCCATCTTCTCGCAAACCACTCACTACTCCTCGTCGTAACAACTACTCGCATAGCCACCATGCCTCCTCTCATGCTCCTTCGTATGCCGGCGTCGCCAAGGCCCAGTCCCCCACCAAAGGCCCTGCATCTTCTCGTGCTCGCACTTCGACCACCGCCTTCCCCTCTCGCCGGGATGTCCTGATCTCTGCGATGAAAACAGAAAACTATTTTGCTGTTGGAAAGGATTATACCCGTGCCATGTCGCAGATCCATCGAGCCCATCATGACCCCGATTTCCGCTCCAAGTGGTCTAATGCACTAGGCAATGTCATGGACAGCATGCCTCTAAGCAGGGAGGAGAAGGCAGCCAATCTAGCATATAAAAACGAAAAGCGGGCCGAGATTGAGCGCAAGAAGGCTGCCCGGGCGCTTTCCAAAGCCCAAGACAAGACTCTGAAGAAAGTAGCCAAGTTTCAGCAACGTCACTGCGCCGCCGCAGGCCACTTCGGGGGCATTCAGCCTACTCCCTGTGCTGATGACCTAGTAAATATAAGCTCTTCGGATGAAGATTCGGGAGCAGAAAGTGCCTACAGCGAGGTCAGCGACGAAAGCGAGCTTGACGAGGAAGGCCAAAAATTGTATGAAGAGGGCTTCTTTGTCGACCGCATGCAGGACGATATTGTGTACGATGACTACGACTACTACAATGAGGCTGGCGAGGCTGATGACGAGGACATGGAACCTGAATATGCCGACACGTGCGAAATGTTCCACAGCCCAGATCTTGTTCGTCGCTCTGCAGGCCCCATAGTCCCCGCGGCCTTTCTCCACGATCGATCGCCTGTTCCCATCCGCACTATGCCTAAGGCTCGCAATCAATCTTCCAGTCCTTTGGCTCCTCCTCGCGGCTCTACGCCCCTCTTTCAGAACCACTCGCGTGTGCCGTTGTCAGCTCCTAGGCCCCAATCAGCACGCGAGCAGCACGCAGCAAGCTCACTTTTGGGTATACACTCCCCCACACCTGCTCAGGCCTCCCTGGCCGATGCTCTAGATCTTGTGTCGCTACGCCATGTGGCTACACGTGACCCAAAGCTTCAGTCTGGTACTAGGTTTTCCTCTTTGGGCGATCTGTCTATGGGCACTCGACAACCAGGCTCGATCATCGACCCTATCCCACAGCAACCGTCACATGCGAATGTAATGGACACCCACCATGCTAATGCCTTTTCATCTAGCCAGACAGCATCCAATCGTCCGGTTCCCCGGCAACAAGCCAACACAAATTTTAAAGTTCGTCCTGCAAGCAAAGGTACCAGTACCTATACAGACATTAACATTGATACTGCTAATCCTAGTACAGGTACCAGCACTGAAACTATCACTGACACAAGTATCTTCGTGGATATAGTTGGCTGTGCTCCTGATTCCGGTCCTATGCTACGCATCAGTGAGCCACAAGTCCTTGTTTCTGAAGTTTTTTGCTCTTCTTCATCTTCTTCTCCTTTTATTTATGATGGCTCTCCTCCACCGCCGCATTCTCCTCGTTATCCTTTACACCTTCCACACGCCACCTCCATCCCCTCAGCCCCCATTACTCCCGATAGCCTCCCTCCCCATAAAGACCAAGAAATTCCGCCCGAAATGTCAGCCTGGATGAAACATACCAGAAGCTATATTCGCTGTCTTGAGGGCCAGCTCCAAAGGGCTAGACATACATTAGCTCTATCCGAAGACTGTTTGAGAGAAGGGAGGCCATTCGCCGCCACCCAACGCATTGTGTGTGTGCATGTTAGCCCTAACGACCTTGCAGTCGGGGAAGCGGAGTTGATCGAGGCCAAAGTGAAGGCCTACGTTGAGGTTCTCGACGGCCGTGAGTTCCAGCCTGAAGAGGCTTCTAGCTGTGAGGACATAGGCCGGGTTTTCTACACATGGGCATGCAGCGAGCAGGAAAAGGCAGGAAACGGCGAGAGAAATGGCCTCTGTCCCAAGGAGATTGAGCGTGGCTACAAGCATGGAGAGGCCGCCATAATGTTCATGTTCACCACGCTCTACCACAATGGGGAAGAGGACCTGGCCGTTCTCGTTGAAGCTGCCGCCATATTCCGTCATCTCAATCGCAAAATCCGTGAGCTCCGAACTCTCTATGCAGCTCACTTCACTACTGGAAAGGCCCAACCCCGCTCTAGTCAAAATAACGGTTCCTCTTCTAGTAACAGCGTTACTCCCCCTCATGCCACTAGCCCTCCTTGCTATGCCTTTACTGATAGCCACATTTCTCCCGTGCTGTTAAACTCTGCCGCGGTTGAAGCTGGTTTGGAAGAGCCGGTATATCAGCCCATTGAGATCACTCGCAAGATCAACGAGATTCTCCGCATCCTGGGCTCCTAATCAGCGCTGCGATGGCATTTGATATCTCCCTTTTCTTTTCAGTTCTAGCGATTTGTTTGTATTGGTAGGTCCATCTCTTTGAGAGTGCTTCTATTGAAATCTCCACAAAACACTAATCCCTATCTTTATCACGATAGTTACCCATGGCGCGACCACAGCATTAGCACCAGGGCTTTAGGTCGTTTGTACTTTGATCATGCATCTCCCTTTGCTTGTTATTCTGCATCTCCCACTAAAATCAAAAACCACAACAAGCCTGACAAAAAAATTCGAAATCCCCTTTCTAAATGTGCCGACTAAATTCAGCATGCGATACCCTTTCATTCATAAGATATCAGATCAATTCCTACTCTTCTTTATTTTCTTCGAAAGAAGGCCTCAAGATAAATCGAAGTCGCTGGATTATTCTGCAAGCCGTGTTGTACGATCCACCATCAACTAATCTAGTGTCGTACATACCAAACCTCCCATTTGTGCCTTTTCATGTTCATCTTGCTTATTTTAGCTTTGACCGCTCTTGTTTTCGGTGAAATCAAATGCCTGCGTTGCTCAGATATTTATATCGTCTTTGCTTCACCAATGAACACTTCTTGCCAACACCGAATAGAGCCCTACAATGATGGATGTGTCTACTCCCCCTTCCTATTCCATGATACTAGCAAGCTGTGTTGTTATATACAGGTGCATGTAGTAGATTAATTGACGACGGAAACAATTAAAATAGCCAGGCAGGAGACAAAATAAGGTCAAACGTGTATACAGGAAAATTATGTTGAAGGGGGTATTTGATATAACAATATGCCCAGGGAAGATTCCTCCAAAAGAGAAAGAGTCTTGTACATGTGCATATGAATCTATGCACTAGGCAAGTGAGAGAAAGGAGATGGAAATGATAAAAAGAGAGGCTAATTGCCAAGAAGCTGGTGCAAACTGGGGAAAGAAAAGGTCGAACTAGCACAACTAGAAATCAAAGGAAACATTGGCAAGTATGCAAAGATCTAAAACAGTGCCGGCTCTTGTGCTATTCTTTTCTTGTTGGGCTGACTTGCCATCATCTCTGTTGTGTCCTGTTCAAGGATCACGCCCTGCCTGTTCCCTGCCATAGCTCAAAGGCAGCTTAGCTAGTTCCATGATGCCTCATATCATGTTGCTCTTTTTTTTTCTGGTCATACATTCGCCTAAACAAGTAAGCAATGTGAAGACGTTAAGTTGAATTAAAAGACCCTATAGAATCTATTCCGAGACAAAGGAAGCCTCGGCAAAAGGAACGCCCTGCTCAGTGATCTCCTGGTCACCAATCTTTAGCTTCAAAGGCAACTTGCTTTTGTGCGTGGAGTACTAGTATGCGTGTTAGCACTCATCATGGCCGGCTATAGTACACAGGGGACAGCAAAAGGGAGGGGAAAAAGCACTAATATGGCAAATAAAAAATGGCAATAACAAAAATACAAACTTACCTGATAGATATAAGGCTTTGTGCCAGCAGCATTTGCCACAATCTTCTTGACAAATCCAGGAACCTCAGCCATGACATCAATACGATCCAGGGGGTCAAACTGGCCCTCTATGGACGCAGACACAGGCTTTCCATCCTTAGTCTTGCCTTCCCATGTGAACTTGAAGTTTTCAGGAACATCCCATCCGGTCTCCTCATCGTGATTGGTCTTGGTGTGCTCGCAAGTCGTAATGGGACCAGCAGTGATGATCTCTCCATCTTTGACAATAGCCCCCACACTGACCTTGGAGTTTTCGTAGGCTGCCGGAGTAATAAACTCCATGACGTTGGCTGAGTAGGTCTCACCCTGGAAGCTGATGAAGTTCCAACGGGCAGCAGCGTGGTGGGGCTTCATACCCTGAAGAGCGTACACGTAAAATGCCTTGCCCTTGAAGTCTATGGCGCCGTCGGCAGTCGTAAGGGTGCCCTCGGTCTTGCAACGAGGCCAAAACGCATGCCGCATGGAACCCCAGGGGTTCTCGGGGTCGGTGCCGTAGGTGGAGAGGCCGTCTTTGGCAATTTGGTATCCTGGGCTTTCGCGGGTTACGGTAAGATTGACAAGGCAGCGATCATCCGTCATGCTCTTAATGCTCCAAGAGTTTCCATCGTCGGAAAGCTCTACAGCACAGCCGTCAGCATAGAAAGAACAGCTATCCTCGCTAAATTCGGGGTTCTCGAGCTGATTAGAGCACCACAGGGTGGGCTTCGAGGGGTCGGTGGAGAAGATTTTCGAGGTAAATTGGCAAGTCGTCCGCAGGCCGCTATGATGAAAAGTCCAAGGACAACTTGTTAGTTGGTGTTTTTGCCTTGGGATTTAATTCCGGCAGGAAGGGGTTGCAAAAAATAATAAAATAATAAAATAAAAAGGATCAGGTAGTGAGGTCATTTCAAGGTTGACAACCAAAGTGACAGGTGAAGCAAGACGCGACATGACAGGGCTCCGATGTTTCTGATTTTTTATCCTCGCTCTTCAGAAGCCCTTGACTAGTAAATCTTGCACAACACAGCCGCAAGAGAGGGGGGACACGAGGTGAGGGGGGGCTCAGGTAGAATATTGAATACACACCCGACGTTGCTGTAAATGACCTGGCACATGCCAATGAGGCCACTGTCAGTCATGAAGTAGAAAGTTTGGGTCTCAACACATGTGCTGTCCATAACCTTCCACTCAATGTCTTCGCGACTGATCTCGGTATAGGGCGTCTCGATTTCCTTAGCCTTCTCGGCAATGGAGTGGAAGGCGTCGGCGCCATGAATAGGCTCCTGGGTGCCGGCGACATTGGCCAGTCTATTGAATAAAAACAAAGCAAGAGTTGCGTTAGTGATCTATAAGACGACATGGTGGGCCTTTGCTTCATGACATGCTGCTGTATGTGTGTGGGTAAGAGGCTATGACGGGCGCCATCAAGCCTTGCTAGCGGGGCGAGGACCGGTACTGCCGCTGATGCTATTTTGATGTCCTTCCCAAGCTACAAGCAGCTCCAGGTCATTCCAAATAGCACCAGCCGGCACCCGGTTCGCAGGGAGATGGGAGGGGGGGGGTCTAAAACAGAGACTCTGCTCTATAGTAGAAGATGCACGCACTGTTGCTTAGCCCAGTTGAACATGACGGGAAATTAAGAAAGAGCGTATTCGTTTCGAAGACAGAGGAAGTCCAGGACAAAATGGAAGGGGACAAGAAGAAAGAGTACAAAAGCCTAACAAAAGGAGAGAGATGTCGGTGGGGTTGGCCAGAGGGGTCGAGATATGTTGAGATAGAAGAGAAATAAAAGAAGAATTGGTTAACAAAAGGGAAGGAAAAATTAGATCCTCTGTATCGCTCCAAGGGCTTTTCGATGGATCAGGTAAAAAACAAGGGAAAGAAAAAAAATATAGGGACGTTGAATTTCAGATGGGTTTTCGCTAGATTTTTGCCCACTTGTTCGTCCCGGGTTCATCGAACGAGGAGAGAGGTGAGTTCAGTCAATTAAAGGTACAAGGCCAAAGGCAGTCTACAATTATCCACATAAGAGCTAAAAACACGGCACCACTTTGTTAGATGGGGGTGGGACGCAAGTATAGTGAACTAGAATTAGAACAGAAACCTAGCCCATCAATACAGCACAACGCAGCATGGTAAAATGCCTGGCGTATGGGCTGTCTGGTCTTGCCTCTTTTGTCAGTCATCGCCTCTGAAGATGGGCTGACGTGAACGAACCTCATTAAAACCCCGTGATCAAGCACACTGCGCTCACGTCAGAGGGGGGGGGAATAATAAGCCAAGCAGCCATCCAGCATTAGGGCTTCTCAACAAGCCAACAGAGGGCAGGCCACGCACAAAAAATAGATAGTCATATGAATCCCTCCCTATTTTAGAAAGAACTACTCAAAGTCTGCAGGTCTTGTGGTTTCCCCTTTCTATCGTTCTTGCCATTTGTAGCATTCATCACGAGTCAAAAATAATAGCTTGCCAAAGGGGCAGAAAGAAGGCGACCAAGCTGCTTCTATGACGTCTAAATTTACTTGCAAGCCCAACTAAGCTTTTGCTATCCTGTCTGTTGAGCTAGCGACACGGTATCCAAGACCCTTGACAAATTCTACCGATAGTATGTACTTTCAATCACATCAAAACTTCCCTGGAAAGCTTTGTACCCCTTATCATGCCTCGGTAGAGGCTAGTTGCATATTGAGCTAAAAGTTTGCCCTGGCCAAATATCTGCTCCTGACTGTTGGATTCAATGCACAATTTTAGACAGGGAGTTTGAGGTTGCACGCTACTTCATTCACCAGCTTCACAAAACCCACTCCCTTGGTTATATGATATCATCTATCAACAGCGGCTGCCTTGATAAGCCAATTTGAACCACAGCTGTAAACCTTGTGCAAGACTGACCCAAGGAGAGCTTAGGTTATTGTGGTAACCCTAATGCCATGTATAACCCTTGTGAATTCAAAAGACAATCGAGGTAATGCTTACTGCGCTGTTTGATTTGGACGTGGAATAAAAAATCCGGCGCTGTTAATAATTTGTAAGGGGCTGTTTAAGCCGAGGCTTGATGAGAACAGTTTAATTCTGCAGCAGATCTTCACAGCAGTTCTTTTATAAGTAAATTGCGTCTAATGTCTATAGGTACCATGACCAGGGGCGTAGAGGCGAGGCATAGAGGCTACCAAGAATCGAAACCACTGACTCCATACTTTTTTACTGGTTATAGCGCTGAATGCATATAAAAGTTTCACTAAAGGACCTAAAGGATTATGTTTGGCCTATCACAGCATGTCTTCTTTTCCTTGGGTGCAATCTGAGTTTTCTCTGACCGTTTTTGTTCTTCTTTTTTTCTTTTTTTTTCTTTCTCACAAATATTTCAGTTTGTTCTTCAATTTTTCCATCGCAGCAAAAAAAAAGCGCATTGACATTTGATTGTGTGTCATATTCGAAGAAAAAAACCAGACGCGTTTTCATTCTGAATCTCGGGAACTAAGATTCTAGAGCAGTTCCATATATAACCTTGAATCACGTCTTATCTTATCTGCTTCCTCGCTCGTCTCCAATTTGTTGCCTGCTTTGAGCCATCACGATCACGGCCTTTGATGTCTCTATCTTATCGGCGTCATATATAACCTCCAAAGAGCTTTGTTCATCGACGGACTGGGCCCCAAACCACCGCGCCTAACATCTCCATTTACCTACTCTTTTTTTTGACATTACAATAACACTGTCATCACCGTGAGATAGAAAAGAGAGTTGGACTTTCGGATGATCCTCCCTTGAGACAAAAATCTACCCATCTCGACCTATCTATACCGAATAGAAACCCATCCAGCAACAACTTCCTGCATTACCCATACCTCAAAATAACATAGCTGCTGCTCAAAAAGATGGAGGACAATTCCCAAATTCTATCTCTGCCTAACTCCACGGCTACGATCGAAGTTCCGGCGCAAAACGGAGAGCCGGCTTCGCAAACTGATGCGGTCTCAACATCCGCCGCAGCGACGACTACAACTACTGCTACAACTGTGCCTGCTGTCGCGAGCCCAATTGCGACTACAGCCGCATCTCCAATGCATAATCTTCCTAGCATATCTGCGCTGGCTACGACTCAAGTACAACAAGGCTCGCAGTCATCGCAAGTCAGGCAAGTTTATTCGATAGCGAGCTACGTGACATCGCAGCGTCGATTTACGTTGTTCGATACCTGTCTGTTTTCTTGAGATGAATTACTAACCGTCTTATTTTGGGAAACAGAACGACGATGCCTCCTTCCCAGCCGATGTTCACGGGCGCGTCACCAGCAGCAACTGCTGGTGGCGCAGGAAATACCTTGGTAAGTTGAAAGACCCCCATCTTTTTTCATAATCAGTATTTTTTTTCGTTCATTTACACACATGCAAAGTTGCTATTCCACACGGAAATACTACATGTCGCGACCGTTGCGAGTTCAGTAATTGAGCACGTCCTTCACCAATCGATGTAAATTCTGCTTTCGGCGGTATTAGCTTGGATAAATGAGAAAGCCACCAACTACGCTTGGTGGTTGGCTTATCGCGAAAGTATTGACAGGGAATTCACCCCCTCCCCTAAAGAGAAAAAAAAGTGGTACCCATTCACATTCACGTGACTACCACACATGGTCGATTCGGTCTTTTTTTCTCATCACCTATAGAAGATTGCTTTCCTATGGTTACGGTGCTATGGTGGCAACATCAAGTTCAAGTGAAGGTGCGGGCAAGTGTGGAAGCTGGTAAATGATACTCTTTCTTTTTTCTCTTCTTTTGCCTTGTCTGTCTGTCTATTCATAGCCCAGACCAAAAGCCTAGTCCACCTCCAAAAAAATCAGCATTAAATGTGGGGTCATCTGTCAAACTAGGACAAATCAGAGCACTCTTTATCTCTTCTACCCATCCATCTTCATCTATCGTTATCGGTTGACATTTCATCAATCAAAGTTCTTATCGCTACCATCTCCAAACCATTACTGCCCTGAACACCAGCCAAGCACCGAACCGGATGGGCTCTCATCCTGACCATTGCACCTACACCAATTACCATCTCAAGCTATCGCTCCGTTGATTCATCCCCCCCTTGCAATATCTGCTCACATCATCGCCTTTTTTGTCAAGAGATAAGGCGATTACCGTCGCCAATATCTTATCCCATTTCCCACTCTATTCCTTCACCTCACTGATCTTGTTCTTCTATCTCATTCCTTGTGCTCATTTTCCTTTTGCGCAATGGCAACACCAGCTAACCATAACCCTCAAACGCAACAACAGCCAACTTGCCACAACTGTGGAACATCAACAACACCATTATGGCGACGAGATGAATATGGCGCTGTCTTGTGCAATGCCTGTGGTCTGTTCTTGAAGCTGCATGGGCGGCCACGCCCGATTTCTCTCAAAACCGATGTTATTAAGAGTCGCAACCGTGTCAAGGTTATGCGCAATGATATGGATGGACTTAGAAAGAAGGTTAGTTACTGCATTATTATCCTTGCAAAACTAACAAACAATGGCTGGATCCAAAAAAAAAGCGATGGTATCATATCGATAACGATAACAATTTCCCATCAACCCAAGGCCTTATCCTTATCTACCCGTCGTCGGCCAGCTGTGCCAAGCTTCAACCAACCAATCCCTAAAGAAACCCTAGCTAACCACAGCATGATTGAATATAGCAACAACGCATACAGCAACAAACATATGCTCTAGCTCCGGATATGAACTCAGTGGACCTCGGCTCCATGGCCCAGGCTGCTCGCCGTGCTGTCAAGCCCGGAAACGGGATGCATCCTGACGCTGACCAAAACGCCCGGGTGACCACACAACTGTATAATACAGCAAGCCTATCCGGCTTCTCTTCCCTTGAAGATGCCCACTTTTCCCAAGCTGCACTGGGTCAGTTCCAGACGAGAAGCGGATCTCCCGGCCTTCATGGCGATGGCCGTCATGATTCTGCATCACAGACCCACGACCAACTGATTGCATCTCTCCGGACACGGGTCAATGAGCTTGAGCTCATCAATGAACTCTTCCGTGGTCGTCTTGGACAACTAGAGCATGACGAAGCAAATGCTCGCCGTGGCCAAGAACTGAGTGGCGTGACGGAAAACCAACTACGCCAGGAAATTGATGATCTTTTGAAGGCCAATTCCGAGATACGCATGCAGTTGGAAGAGAGCCATCGCCGCGAGAACGCATTGAAACGCCGCTTAGACGAACTTGATGTTGAACTTCGTGAAGCACTCGATGGCAATATTGAGCCTGGCCGAAAGCGAGCTCGCATTACAGAAGCACTCGAGGGAACCAACATGGCTTTGGCCACCATATCGGATACTTCTGCCTCTGACACTCACATCCACGGACTTTCGCAGCCTGAACATGATATAAATGGACAGGTGCAGTCTACTGAGGACACCGCTGCCTTGGCTACCAGGGCGGCATTGGTCGCATCCATGGTCATGGGAGTGGAAGGATTGTCTCATGGTACTACAACCACCGTTGACAATGGAGTCACATCGGTTCAGATGACGGAAGGACTGCAGGGAAACCATAATGAGCAGCAACACGGGCAATCACATGAACATCATTTGCCTACTTCCATCTCTGCCAGCATGTCTGAGCCCATGGATGTGACGCCCATCGTTGATGAGCACCTTTCCACTGACATCCCAGGAAAGTCTGATCTGATGACAGCAGTTGCTTCTGGGGGTGTCTCGAACGACGCTTCAGCTTCGGTTAACGCAATAGAAGAGACCATGTCGATTCCTATCGATAGTTCCATGAAGATTGATCCTCTGATACAAGAATCTCACGCCATTGCTCTGCGGGCAGTCGCTGATGCGGCAGCCTCTGTCTCCGAGGCAGGGCCTGCTTCGGCTACCACAACAACTACAGCTGCTCCGGAACCTTCCATGGCGGTGGATGGCAATGTCTCGGCTCCCACACCTGCATCATCCTCAGCTCCAAATTCAACCCCAGCTGTTGAGGAATCGTCCACAGCCATTGCCCAGAGTTTAGAAACCGCAGAGCAAACGCCTGTTGAAACGCAACAACAGTAACAGCCGGGAGACCTGCAGGCTGCTACAAAAGCTGAGTCTGGTATGATAACTACGACGATTCTATATCCTCAGGACAGCAGAAGCAGCGACGATTTTTTAAGTGAAGAATGAGAAGAAAAGGAACTAGAATCAAGAATGATGCGTCGCGGAACAGAACTGTTATTTTTTTTTGGTTTTTGTTAGTTTCGTAGTTTTTTTTGGAAAAGGATTGGTGGTGTAGGTTTTCAAGTATTCACAATATTCAACTACTTTTACTTGTACACTCGATGAATTCCAAGTGCAAGGTGATTAGCCTTGTTTGCTTGCATTCTCGCATGAGATAGCTGGCTGGCGTCATGTGCTATCACAAGGACGATGCACGGATGGTAGATAGGCGGGGTCTAGCCATTTACAGTCTACGTACTCTATGTTATAGCTTAGCAGTTCCCTCGAGTTGCAAGAGACTCCGTACGATGCTATAGTCTACGACCTAGAGGAGCTGGAGGAGCTGGAATGACATGAGAGCCTCGGAATGGACCAAACGGGCGCACAGGAGCAGGGATTTCTATTTTCCTGCTTGAGGGAATCAAGAACGAGCTCTTCCTTCAAACAACTTCGAACCCAAGACTTGCATGAGGATGGGGGGGGGTGTCAAGGTCCTTCGGTCTACATGTCAAACCACGTACGGATGGTGTGATGACGAGATGCCAGTTGATGGAATTGGTCGAGATAGGGTGATGTTTATCTTGTCCATACGGCCTCTTGTCTTTCTGAAGCTTTTTATTCCCGTAAAAGTGTGGAAGAAGGGTATGATGATATGTGTAGTGATGCGTAGTCTCGGCCACATTGTGGCAACCTGCGGTAACGCCACATGACTGCCACACATCACAGAGTATATATTCAGTCCTAAGAAATAATGTAGATAGCCTAAATAAAATTTTTCCTCATGCAAAATCACCACAACAATATGTCTGCGGATTACAGCCAAATACAGCTAAGCTAGTGCCTTGCTGCACCCCCTCATACTTGTTGCCTGTTCTTCACAGTGCCAGGGCGTATTGCACTGCAAATTTAAGAAAATCAGTCTTTTTAGCAGCGCAAGCGAGTACGTTGGCCGTCAAATTTCGTATATCAAATGGCTTTCGAATGCTTGTCTGGTTGCCTCTTTTGTGACCGCAAGGAGAAACTTGTCCACTCTCGTTCCGTGAGCTGAGCAGATGATATCTGTGGGCCTTAGCTCAGCCAGGGCAGATGACCAGATGACCTGCCTGCACAGCCGGCTGGCAAATCATGGATGGATGTCTATGGCTATGAACATGATCTTAATACTACATGGTGGCAGACACTGCAGTAGCAAAAAGAAACCGCAGAGGACCGCAGCCGAGGGAAACGTAGGCAAAATCACCTGCTTACCTACCTAGGCCAGACAGGGCAGTAATGCAGCAATGTAACAATGCAGCAACGAAGCAATGCAGAACAACTAGCCTGGCTTATACGACAGCCCACCCTCCACCCAGGCCTGAGACCAATGAGCGATAAATGCAATGTGACGAGATGGCCGGGAGATTCTCTTTCTCTTTTTCCTCTGATCGTGCCTCGCCAGACAAGCGAACAATAGCATGCACACCGCACAAGCACAAGCACCACACGCTGCTATTTAGGGTCTTTCCCCATCCCAATGAGAATATACATGTGCACGTTGTACACGGGTCATGTACATTTTGTCCGTAATGTAGATGCAAAAGCGGGTGTTTAAAAATACCTGATAGAGGCAATAAAACGTGGGGAGAGGAGAGGGAAGACAGGGGGATGGGGCCTAGGACAGCCACCCAGTGAGCCCGGGTCGGGTTGCTCGGATCGACAGCATCTCCAATAGCGTAGGTGTGCGGTGCTGAAATGGGCGAGTGCATAATAAGTTAGTTGCTTGGGTGGGGATGCTAGCGGTTTGCATCATAAAAAAAAGCATCATAGTGCAGCGTATATGTGGCTCGTTGTCGTCTATATACAACATTACGCAAGAGCGGAGGCTATAGAGATACCAAAGCACATCCCACCCTCGCTTTGGTTTTCTTCTTCTTATCACTCTATACTCTATACCCTTATACCTGTAGTAGTTGGAGCTCGGTCCCAGCCCACCCGGCCATTGAGTTTCTGGTTTGGTTTGTGTCTGTGACTTCTCAACCGGAGACACAGAAAACAAAGAAACATCTGACAAACAATGGGGGCAGACAGGCCCAAAGGAGATAGCGACAAAAGCGTGATCGGTGCTAACCCTGAATGCGCTGTTCTGTGTGTAGACCCTAGCGAGAAACTAAGCGGAGAAAAGGTAGGTTATTCCGCTTACTTGCTGGCTGTCTTGTCTGTATGAAACAAGGCAGGGAGATCTGACGGGAGTGCTAAAGACGGAAATTGTTGTTGTCGGAGATCTTCAATAAAGTGTATGAGGACAGGTGTATCAAGGAGGGACAGATATCTTGGTTTGTTTATTATTATTGTTTTTTTTTTGTTATTGTCATTGAAGAGCCAGCCAGTTTCTAATTCCATGAGACGTCCATTGTTTGTGCTTCGCGCGGTTTGTTTTGTTTTGATCATTTTGACAGGAGAAATTTGGGAGGGGGGGGGGGTTAGGACCAATTAGCAGAAGCTACTTATCACAGCACTAAAGTGGGCCCGTGATTAGCGCTGCGCTTGGTCAAAAAGTTCTATGAGGATGTGCAAAAAGAAGAAGAAAAGAAAAGCGGAGAACATATGCATGTACAAAGATAGCGGGCTTCTGTTCATTTCAAATCCCTGCTGCTCAAAACTTGCGCTGGCCCACTTTCCTTAGGATAAGAAGTTAATTGCAGGCTTGCAGCTGTGTAGCTGCAGTTGCAGATTGCGACGATAAGGTTACAGTGACAGAGCCAAAGGAAAGTACTTCATTTCTTATTGGTGAAGTTGCAATATTAAAATATTGGGTTTGGCAAATGGGCTGTCCTTTCGGAAATGTGCGATTGAGAAGGGGGGAATATGCGTCTTCTCTGCAGGAAGCGAATGCAATGCCTTGTACGCGTCGATTGTACGATGTATGTTTGTTAGTCGCGGGCAAATTGGCTTTGCACAATGTGTCTGAAAAAGAGAGAAGGAACATGCTTGTAATAATGAACAATGTGAGTCTCCTCGCTGATAGCAGGAAATTTTATTAACACCAAACAACTTTCAGAACAACGGAAACACCCAAAAACAACAAAACGCCGCGTTTGAGCATTAGACACGCCGAGACGAAATTGCGGACTTTGACTAAGAGAAGGGGAGGGGGAAGAGGAATGGGTATGTGTGTGTGTGTGCGTGTATGTGCGTGTGTGTGTTGTGCATGTGCATGTGTGTTGTGCGTGCGTATGGGCACTCATATTGAATGGCTACCCTGGCCTACAAGACATGGCTTTGAAAATACGAAGCCTGCATTGTAGAAAAGGCTACATGATAAGCTCGATGGGCATGTTGGCTCTGGCTACGGCTTATTGTTCTTATTTGTGAATCTTTCTAATTATAGAAAAAAGACAAAAGAAAAAAAAGAGAAAAAAAAAAGCAGGCTCCACCCACGCATCCTGAATTTTTAGGATAAGGCCAAAAAGGCAAGGCCAACAGGAAATAGGAAAAGGGAGACAGAACAAGGGCTAAAAAAACTCGGAAAACCTTTGCGAGGAGGAGCTCAAGTGGGAAATTTAGAGTGGAATCAGAGACGTGTGGAACCCACTAAGAAAAAAGGACCTTCCTTCCTCATGAACAAGACCGGAAAGAGAGGAAACGGATAAGCTCGCCTCAAATGTGGCGCCGAGTCGCTGTTTGTAGAGGAGCTGTGGCGTAACGGAGCCTGCTTTTCTGGGTTAGAATTACTGCGCTAAGCATATGTGTTATCGTCTCTTATGACATATGCGTGCAACGACTGAAGTTTTTTTCACGTCACGAAGGCGGACAGGAAAAATTCGACTTGCAGTAGCGTATGGCCCTCTTCTCTCGAGACAAGACGAGATAAGAACATGCACGTGATCAGCTTGGCAGTGGGAGGCAATGCTGTATATACGAGAGGATAAGAGCAACAACAGAACGGAGACCGGGCAAAAAAGACCTCAAAGTTACAAAAACAGACGTTGCCGACTCTGTCAGCCGTGGTTTTTGCCACTCAGAACATGAAGATAGAGGGAAGGTCCTAGAATAGGCTGAGACACCGTACCGCATATGCGGGAGGCGGCCGAAGGAGAAGCCAGGCCAAGTCAAGGTTAGAGTTCAGACTCAGCCAAGATCAGATGGCCGGGGAAAGGAGGTGGAGGAGGAGGAGGAGGAGGAGGAGGAGAGACAAGCCAAGGAAGGTTGCTGTTAATGACTAGACCACCAAATGGAACAGAAGCACATAAGTTTACAAGAAAAAACGTCGGAAAACACATGGGGTTACGCTTTCCCTCAATATTCAAGATTTGCGCGTGTCTCTGATTCTGAATTGTTTTCTACGTTGGTTCCCCCCGACCTTGCGTTGTCGGGCGTCCCATGGCGATTAGGTGATTTAGCTTATAGATGGCCTTGATGCTAACATGATATCGCCAAAGCCGTCGTCAACAAGGACGCGACGGAAGAAAGGAGAAGCTAGCACTAGGAGAGGAGAGACTAGGGGTGGGCAGAGTGAAGAGGCAAGATGCGAGATGTTTTTTATCCCCCGCCCGGCCTTGATTCTGGTTACTTGTGGTGACATGTGAACAGAGAGACAGGGACAGGGCAGGGCATGAAATATGGAACAGGGAATTTGCAGGGAGGGTGATATGGATGAGCAGCTATTGACATGGATATGGACTGGAGGATAACACGTTGGCCGTTTGCGCATAGAATAATGGCACGCAGAGAGGACAAAGACAGAAGCCTTGCAGTACAGACCAGACGCAAGCACATACAAGGGACATGGAGATGCGCCCGCGCATGCGCACGCACACACATACACACACACGCAACACACAAACACGACAAAGCGGCTAAGCGAAAGAAACAAGGAAATGTGGGAGGAGAGGGGAAAGGACAGAGACACGAAGAGCTAAGCCCAAGAGAAGCCTACGAGGTCTGGCAAAGACCAGGTGAGGCTTACGATAGGCGAGGGGCTTAGGTCTCTTGCTCCTTCTTTTCTCTGTCATTTTCTTCCTCTCTGGTTCTTTTTGCCTTCAAGGCGCTGGTATTGGCATTGGTTTGAGCGCCAGGAGTTTGGATGACTGAAAGAAGAAAAGGGCTTGACGGAGGAAGGAAGACGATGAGAACAAGGGTCAACAAGATGAACAGGAGGAATGGGGCCTTAGCAGCAGCACCCTGGCTGTTCTACAGCTCTCTGGGGCCTGTTGGTTGCCCAGAGCCGCAAATTAGACAACTTGAGACTTGAGGTTGCCGAGATTGAGCGACCAGTTCTGAAGCAACCAAGAACAAAGACAGGATGGTGCTTGCTCTGGGACGACGACGACGACGACGATGGGGATAGACGAGAAGAAGGAATATGGCTCGAGAGATAGGATGCAACCGGCGTGTGCAGCTGTTCCAGACAAGCCCTAGGAGCTTGTTTAGAAGCTATATTTCTGGTCCTGGAAAGGCCTACGCCTACCAACATAGAAGCACCACAGCGGCGCTGCGTATCTGCGGTTTCAGTTCCTTCATCTTGCTTCTTTTTTGGTTTGTGTGCTGCTAGTTCATTCTGAAGGCGATCACTGTTTCTTGCTGTGCCGCCGGCTTGGCGGTGCGCTAGACCAGCACGAGAATTTAGAGAGGCTTAGTTGGTAGGTTTTCTGGGGAAGGTGGCTACAGGGCAGTGCTTCGTGTTGTTTCAGAGCCGCTCATTGCCCTCGAAGCCTTGAACCGGCTTACTTTATAGTGGGCTTGGTGGCTCCT
The DNA here is from genome assembly GCA_038382965.1 of Ceratocystis huliohia. Lineage (NCBI taxonomy): Eukaryota > Fungi > Ascomycota > Sordariomycetes > Microascales > Ceratocystidaceae > Ceratocystis > Ceratocystis huliohia. The sequence goes on from JAXCEX010000166.1 coordinate 44,146, forward strand.
GTGGGTCTGGAAGGCAAACTGGAGTATAGAGCAGGGGCGATTAGCGTTGAAAAGTAGGTGGATAGGGGTCGTATAGGGCAGTTAGCGGGAAAAATAAGACTTTAGGGGGAAGGGCCTGGCGATGCATTAGGCACTATGGGCGGGCTTATAGGGGACGTGGGCGGAGATATAGGGCGGCCTTTCAGAAAGGGAGAGGGAAAGTGGCAGCTAGCCACACCCACAAAGTGCAGACCAGGGCTTATTTATGCCGCCGCTTGCAGGCAGCTGATATTTGTGACGGCATTAATTCTGGGGGGCCTTTGATTCTTCTTATTTTTTCTGCTGCTTCATAAGCCCATCTCGGCCGCTCTCTGTCTCTCGCTATATTCTTCCTCTCGCTGCTTCTTTGCCGTCTATGTGCTGTCTGTCATTCTGCCATCTACCTACCACACTATACGCCCATCGCAAGGACCGGCTGTTCATCAACCAGCAATCCAACCAATCACCCTATTAACCCTATCCACTCCTGCTGCTACCTCACTCCCCCGGCCTTCGACATACACCCCTCTTATTCTCTCTTGCTGCCAGTACCCCTGTCTCTGTCTCTCCCTTTCTATAGTAACTGCAATAATCTGGCGACTTGGGAGCACTGGAGCACTTGCTTGGGCTTTGTCGATAACGCCTGCTGGCCAATTCCTCTCCCCTTTTTGTTTTATTATTTCTTATTTTATATTGCTATTTGACACACCCCTGTGCCGCTTATTGCACACCCTCGGTTTGTTTCTGTCTTGCCTTGCTTGTAGCATCTTTTTCGGTTTGCTTGATCCTCTTCTCTTACAAGACTGGCGTGGTCGTCCTTGCAACTACAAACTCGGAATCTTTTTTTCCTCTCCTTTCTCTCATTTTTCTTCTCTTTCTTTTCCTGTAGTCCCATTGCGCTCTTTGGCCCTGTCCTATCCCACTATCGTTTAAGCTATTTCTCCTACTTCTTCACTATCGTTTAAATACTCCTTCCCATCTGCATTTTTGGTCCGGCGTTGATATTTATCCTTCGTCCGCCCTGAAATGTTCGTTTAGTTTTCTGATCTCGTCCTTCATTTTCGCTCTTTGCTATCCTATTTTTGCTGCCCTTATTTCATCTGTTCCCCCTAAATCAAGGTACTGCGTTCCAGTCCGCTGCATTACTTGCTTCTTTCAGAAGTTCTTTGTCTCCGTTCAAAGAATATTGCCCTCCGCAACCGAAATCCTCCCTTGCTGTGAAGCACCCCGTTGCTGTTATATACGCCTTCCTCAGCATCTCTCGCAACCCGCCCGCTTGACACAACCGTACAGCCCAACAAGTCTCTCGTCTTGTCGTCGACTGCTCCCACCGTTCGCGTGTGAAATACCCTCTCGAATAATCGCTCCATAATGACCGTGCTCGCCCTCCACCGGCCGCTGGTGCCGTCGCCGCTCAACCCTGATCACAAGGCCATCGCCTCTGGCCCTCAGAGAGCCCATCGCAAAATCGTCATCTCGCGCCGCTCGGCCAACATCAGCCCAACCCAGCGCCTACTACGCCGCAAAGCCAGCGAAGCCTTCAACGCCCATGTAATTACCACTTCGCTTGCGGCCTCTCCCGCCCCGCAACCACCAAGCTTCTCATCGCCTTTCCAGCCCCAGCCCCAGCCGCTGCGCAGAACTGCCGCTGCGTCCAGTAGCAGGCCTAAGAACGCCCCCTCTCATACCTTGTCTGCCCACGCCCTTGAAGAGGAGCTGGCTGCCATGACAGAGCCTCTTGCGTCGTTTGATGACCCTTCGGACGGCAGCAAAGCCGGCGCCAGCGAGAGCAGCTACGCCCTTAAAACTCGTCTCGTGTCGTCGTCTGCCGCTGCAGAACTCCTCAGCTCTCCTCTGGCAGCCCTGCTGCACATTCTACCGCTCCCTCTCGTGTCTCTTTTTGTCCTGCGCTTTCCTGGCAGCAAGAACTCCTACAACCCCGCCGTTACCAAGAAGGACAGAGACGTCGTAGCGGAGGATACCTCATTTCTCCAGGATGCCGCTGACCTCGAGGAGTGCCGCGCTGGCGAGCTCGCTGGCGCGGCCACGGGATTCTTGCCTCTGGTCCTGACCATGCGCAGACTCATGGCTGCCCTGGGTTTCTTGTGTCTCTACGCCTTGATGCAGTTTGAGCCCTTGATCAGACGGCCGGCGCGCTCTTATGCGTAAGAAATCCAAAAAGAAAGTAACTTATCAAAAAAAAGGACAGCATGAAGCTGCACATTGCGTTTTCTTTTCTGCCTCTAGAAAGCTTTGAATTTTTTTCTTTCCTCCTGCGGCTATTGACTCGGATCGTTCCTCCTTTCCACCCTTTCTTTTATCAGGCGTTCTTCGGCGTTTCTATCAACCCTCCCGTTCCGAGGGTGCTCTAAGCGGGATTCCCTACATCTCTTCTTTCGGTCTATGTTTGGTCAAACAGCACACCACGGCGGATTTGTTTTTCATTACTATCTTCTATTACTTCTACTTCTCTTTATTACCTTCTATTCCTATTCTATCATTCCCAGCGTTTGCCTCGCATCGCATGTGGGAAGCCGTCCCTTTTTTATTTATTTTTTATTACAAGCCAATATCCTCTTGGGTACTCGCTCTCTCTTTCCCACCAAGTCTGCCTTGTTAGGCGGCTCAAGCCTTGGACGATCCATCAACACAGCATGTTCCTTGAGATTTGTCATGAGAACTGTCCATGCTCTTTTATTTTCTGCCTTAAGACTTTTTATCTATTTCCTTGCAATCGTCCGACCATGGTCTTTTTTCTTCGGACCGGGCGCTTTTTCTTTTTCTCACGATATATCACAAATCTTAGTGCTCTTAGCAATGCAAAGCTGGGCTTTTCATAAGTGGACGGATATATTGGTACATATATTACAACCTTCTCTCTTCATCCCGTCCCTGTACTGATAATTTAAATAATACACGTCGCCTGACGACCTTTTTCCCTTCATTTCCTGTCTTTGCTAAAGTAAATATGCTAAAATGATGTTTTGTGACTGACTGACATGGGGTTGTGGATCTAATTACCTTCGCCTGCCCGAAACATGCATACGCAATGCTACGTAACCCATGTATGTGTACATGCGTCTAATAACTTTTCTTCCACAGCTTCTCCTTGTTCGCTTTCTTCCAGGGCTTCTGGTCCTTTTTGGTCTTGGCAGCCCTCTTTGTGTGGTTCGTCCAGACCTTATCGGCCTCTTCGATCTGTGTCTGTCGCTTCTCATCTCTATACAATGTGTCCTCAAGCACATCCTGCTGGTGTTTTGCTACCGAGTGTTTGTCCATAGGGATTTGTGCGGGGTTGCTCTCGTCGACAGCGTCCTTGACGGAAAATGAACGGAAAGAGGGCTCGTGGGTAGCAGCGGTGTTGCTGACCAAAGAGGGGTCCTGAGCTTCGCGCCTCTTTTGCGTTTTCTCGTCGCGATACAGAGTCCTGTCTAGTGCCTGTTGCTGGTGCTGTGCTACCGAGTCTTTGTCCATTTCGACCTCGGTCTTGGCCGGATTTGTCTCCTTGGCTATGTCACCGACTGTCTTTGATTGCTCATCCTTTTTTGAAGTACGCACCACGGACTCGCTTGTGGTGCTATTCTGAACCTGGTACACAGCGCGATCTAACTCGGCGTGCACCTCGGGAATGTTCATCACCGTTGTCAGCTTGCGCACGCTCGCGTCATTGAGGAGCAGTCTCTCGGGGCTCTCGCTGGATTGGTCGTATGTGGAAGGACTGCTGCTACCAGTCGCTTTGCTTCTATCGCTAGAAAGATTTTGCCATGTGTAGGCTGTGTCTAACTTGGAAGAGTCGCGCAGGTGGAGGAGGTTGTTGTCTAGTAGAAATCTCACGTGCTTGCCACCCGCAAGTGCCCTCCAGTGTGACCAGGCGCGGTACATGAGGTAAAATAGCGGAATGTTTGGGATGCTATTGGGAGAAAAAAAAGGGTGAGGGGAATTCGATGTTAGCTTGCTTCTTTTTTTTCCCCTTTTTGAGCTTCCTTATCCTTATGACTTCAGGCAGGGTAAGAGATGGCGATGACTTACACAGGCACAACGGCGAACGGAACGGCAATGGGCATGCCGATGCAGCACCAAATTAACCTTCTCCGATGCATGGCATCCCGCTCTGTAGCCAGCTTGCGCAAAACAATGGGAACCTGCTCTCTGGAAATTGCAGCGCCGGGATAAACTACCTCGACAGGCTCTGTGGCTTTCTTGGCGGCTTCGGTTTCCAGCTTCTGCAGTTGCGATGAAAGCGGAGGTACGCTCTTGAGAGACCATTCCTCCATGGGGATTCGGCGTAGCAGTTTGTTGCCATAGAGGACTAGATGCTTCTGCCAGCCGCCATCCTTGGCTTCCCACGATGCCCACATGGCGCTGGCACGACGTGTGAGGCGGTCGTTCAAGGAGGCATTGGTGACAGTGGTGGTGGCGTTGAAGCGCTGAGCGTAGAGGAGACTACGTTTTGTTGAGACAGGGAGGACGAAGAGTCTCATTGCGTTCATGATAGTTGCTGTTGGTGTTATACCAAAGAGAGGCGAGAATGAAAAAAAAAAAAAGACAAAAAAAGCAAAGGCCAAGGAAAGGAAAGACGGGCAGGCAGACAGGTAGATACAAAGAGAGGAAGTTTGAGACAACGGGAGAGGGCTACGATGGCCTCTGTCGTCGATGGGATATATGCTCCCTCTTTAGAGAAATAGCTAGGCAGTCTGCAATACCCATACTTGGTGGGTAGGCTTCTTTGTAAGGAAGAGGCCACGGGCTCTGGGGCTGGTGGCTTGAAGCTTAAATGAATGATGAGGCCCGTGACAAGGCTTCAGTCTTGTCTTGATTTTATTACTTGGGCTAATATACTCGACGACGCTTGTGGCGGGGTCCACCCAAGCTAGTAGTAGGTATTTGATGTACCACTTGCACTGGTGACTTTCTGTAATATGTCTCTGTTGAGGCTTTGATACACGATGATCGAAGATAAAGCAAAAAAAGGGAGTCGGGTTATTGAGTGTATCGTTTAGAATGCTTCCAATATATGTGCCACCTGCATGCAGTATATACTATTATTTTGCTGCTGTGAGTGTGGTGCTAGAATAGTACTTATTCCGGTCGTCTTTGTTGCTCCGCATTTCAGTATATTGCGGGGTCTGCCTACAAGTACCTCACTAACAAGCCAGTCTAAAAACGGAACTGGGGCGAATTGATGAGAATCATGGGCGATTACAGTTGAGAGCAACGCCAATACAAGCCAAGTCCACTTCATGCAGCGCAGATAAGCATGAGCCCGGAAAGCGAGAGGAAGAGAGGCCTTCGACTCCCCAACAGAAATTAGGTATGATGAAGAAACAGAGACAAAGTTAAAGAGGCCGCCGTCTTATAGATTTTTCTTGCAAGGAAGACATGACCGCTTAAAGCCCAAGGGGAGGCTGTGCCAGCAAAGAGGAAAGTCAGAGGGCTGAGGAGAAAAATCAGAAGAGAGGGAAAATAAAGGAGATAAGCAAGATGACGGATGAGGGGTCATCGACTTGTATCGGCTACGAGTCGAGGGTTTCACTTCCATTTTGCTGCGTCATGGCTAGACATCTTCATGTGTAGCTTTCAGGCGCGTATACTAACCCTATACACAGGGTTATAGCGATTCAACCAATGATGTCATTGATCCTTTAGAACAAGAACAGGAGCAACAGCAATAACGAGAGTAACGCCCAGTAGCACCATTGGATTATCTGTAAAATAAAATAAAAGGGTTTTTTTTGGTCGTTACATGAAAATATAAAGACAAGATGGCAGAAAAAGCCTCCCAATAAGACCGCCTAAAGATTGGGTATCAATATCGCTCTGATATAGCAAAAAAAGAGAAAGCCCTGAACAGATGAGAAAGAGGGGGAGGGGGAGAATAAAATATGCTGTGGTGTTGGAAAGAAACAGACAGAGGGTGTAAGTAAAAAGTAAAATGAGAAAATGGGCAAAAGCAAAAATATCATCATAGACAGAAAACAAGATGAATAACATAAAACACGCTGCAAACAGAAAAGAAATAGGGGCCTGTGTCTCCCCTAGAACCGCCGGTCTGCCAGCCGGTCCACAATGCGCAAGATGTTGATTACAAGTGTCAATGTCCAGGCTATTAGCCCAATGACCACGAATGCCGCAAGTGATTTAGATAGCCGTAGCAGCTCGGGCCCCTTGGGGTCCATGTAGCCGTTAACATCGGGCTCGTTGGCGTGCGACACAAGATATTCAAATGCTAGCGACGTGCTGGCTGATTTGAAAATAATGAATATCAGGTCTGACAAGATCAGTAGAACTTTGTGCGTGGGTGAGCGCAAACCCAGTGGCTTGCCTGTATATTCGTCATACGTCATATAGCAAATCCATGGCACGGCAATGGTGTCAACAATGATGACCACGAGCGACTGCGACCGCGAGGCTTGCGTTGATGCCTGGATCTCGCCACTGACGCGGAAAATGCGCACGGCAATGGCTAGCGAGATAATCGACGAGCACAGCGCCATTAGCCGACAGCACAACGGAACCATGCTGTGTCCTATCATGAGATCCCAAATGCGCTGCCCCAATGCTACACGCACCTGTGGCTTTTCAGATTCGTATGAGATATGCGCAGTTTGGTACGGGATGGATCGGCTGCATTGGCTGCTGCCACCGCCACCATTAGCCACTGATACGGCGTGTGTGGAATCGATGGCGGCAGCAACAGAGTGCTCGGCACTAGTGTTGGTTCCGCTGTGGTTGTTGTGTGCGATACGGGGGGTTTTAGGCAGGGCAGTATACGGTGGCATAGCTGCAGGTTGATTGAAGGTTGGCTGTAGACGATCGAGGACAGCAGCGCTTTCTACATGAGACTGCACATCACGTCGGGAGTATTTGACCGAGTTTAAATACTGGCCCCATGTGGGACGGTCATTGGCAACCCATTCAGGCAGAAAACTGTGGTTGAGCTGTACCACTGGCTCAGCGGATCGGGCATGATCCCAACGTCGGCCGTGCTCAGAGCGCCCAAGCCCAAGACGGCGGCGGAAGTGCTTTAGGGATGGTTTTTGTGCAGGCGGTGGCGAAACGTAGTCGATGAAGCCGTCACGGGAGATTCGACGCCTAAGATTGCCATTGCTGCCATTACTGCTATTACTACTGGTATTATCGGCAGGGGTAGGATTGTGAACAGGTTTGGCTATAGGTTTTGGCGGGATCATGAAGTGCGGTGTCGGATGTGGCGGGTTGGGGGGCAATGGGCTTGAGGGTAGCGATTGTGATGGCTGTGACTGTGCTAATGGTGGCGGCGAGGTGGCGGAGGAGTCTGGTTCTTCATGTGAGGATATCCAAGCTAGAGGTAAGCAGCAATTGCTAGTTAGATTATACAGCTTCATGTCTCCTATTTTGTTCTTTTATCAACATACGAGGAAGGGTTCGCATAGCGTCTCGGGGGTTGACGATGGGAGAAGCACCAGTGGTGGTTCCAGTACTGCTATTGCTGCGGCTGCCGTTGCTGTGAGTGCGGCTTCCGCGGGAGTCGGAAACGGACCGGAAAGCAGAGGTGGGGTTGCTTGCCGAGGAGCCCGGAGGCCTAAGAAAATCAGGGCTGTTCATGATAGACCGGGAGGGCGAGGTGGCTGGATGTTGAAAGCTGTACGCCTTAGCTCTACAGGAGAGAATTGGAAAGAAGGAGCGTGTGAAGTAGAGGTAGGTAGTTGGACCCAGGATAGAGGGAGGAAAAGAAAGGAAGAGGGGGAGAGAGAGAGAACCAGTAGCTATTGGTGGCGATTTCGATTTCGATTTCTAGGATGTGTTGATTCGCTGCTCGTTTACCCTTGGTCCTAAATGTACTCGGAGGCTTGCTTGGGGCTTGGCAAGCCAAGCAAGACAGCAAACACGTCAAGGATGGAATAACAGCGCGACGGCGACGTTGTGGAATTGGCGAGATATGCAGGTTGCAACAGAGTATTGTATATCATAGAGAGAGAGTGTGTGTAAGTCACACCGTAGATGAAGAGCTGGCTCGAGTGTTTTTTAGGATTGGGATGAAGAGTTGGTCGCACGAAAAAGGAAGCAGAAAGGGAAATAATAAAATAAAAGGCGAATAAAATTATCGACAGGCTTTTTTTAGGTTGGCAAAAAATAGACGACAGGGCAAAGAACAGTTGCGTGCCACTCGATAGACAGAGAAACAATGCTTGCGGCTACAGTGAACCAAGACCAAGACCAGAACTAGAGAGAAAAAGAGAAAAAGGTCGCAAAGATGCAATCAAAAACCAATTGCTGCATCACGATAACCTGATCAAGCTACCGTGAAAAAGAAAATGCAGAAATTTGATTCGCCATCGCCCGTCCTGTCATTTCTTCAAGTCTCACATCATTAAGCTTAAAGAGCCCCCTTCTGAGGCCTTCTGAAAGCACAGGCCTGCCTTTGCCTCTTGTCTAGCTTCTACCTTTGCCGCCTGTTATTTTTAATACAATGAAGCAGCGCTAGGTTTCTTTTAAGTTGGCTTAAGCGAGCGCTTCCTGTTGGTTTCGATGTCAGTGTCGATCGGCTGCCCAGCGAGGGGAGGGGACAGGGAGGGAAGCAATGAAACCGAAACAATGCAGACAGATGAAAAAGGTGGCCAGCCGCTACGGACTATCAGTGCTAGGGATAGACCACGCCACTAGTTGGTTGGCAATAGTTGGTAGAAGGGAGACTGTCCGCTTCTGCCGCCTGTCTGTCTGTCTGTCCTATGCCTCCTTTTATTTCCCAAGTTCCTCTGCTGCCCGCTCCCCCTAGCTTGCATGCAGCAATAAAGAGCCCCCTACCTTGCCGAAGGCTACGTGGGTAGCACGCACCGCAAAGCCCTGGGAAAGTCTCTCAATATCCTCGGGAAAGTCATAGCTTGGCATGCTGGCCACGAACGCCAAACATGTGTAGACTAAAGGGACTAAAGGAGGGGAAGGAGAGCTTTGCCACCCACAAGCACGTTATCGATAAGATAACAGGATAGCGATATCCTGACAGCTTCTGCCAGCTGCTACCACTAAAAACATGGCCCCTCTCTTTTGTCTAAAACTCCAGAGTCGTCTTCAGCCATTCGTCCAAGAAAAGAGAAGGATAGTAAACCTATGGAGTCATGGAGCCACATTGACGAAGTCCCATACGCAAGGCTTTTTTTCCTCCCTGCCGTTCCTTGATGCCTTCATCGTGGCCTGACTTTGTCTTGCCTCGCTCTACTTTCAGACTTCCAGACTAGAAAGCTATTGCCATGGCATGCAGCCAATCAGAATCCCTCCCCTCTATTCATCCCCTAACCCTTAGACGCAACCAGCGCTCCTGTCTTGCCGCTAAATGTGGGGAAAAGCTAACGTGTCTTGCATCTGTCCTGATGCTCGTTTTGATCTAGCCTTCCTTCTTGCTTGTTCCACTGTATGTATCATCGGGGCTTTTTTCCCTTATCGGACTTTTGCTTGTCTGTTGTTCTTTGATTTCTTGCCTGTTTATCTAATTTCTTGATTCAATTGAGTCTTGCCCTTAGTCTTGTCAGTATCAACAAAAACAGATTCCCTAGTTTGTGAAGCCTGAGCTCCCAAGCCCCCAAGCCTTAGCCTAGGACTGCTTGCCACTACCGCCGCTATTGCTGTTGCTACTACTGCAACTGGAGGCCTAAGCCTGAGCTTCATTTGCTGACCAAAGAGCCCGCACCCATTTCAGCCACAATTGCAATTATCAATAGTATCATCTGATTTACCACAAGTCTCTGATCTTTCTACTCGCTTCCCCTCTCTTTCTTCTGTCTTCTCTCTTCGCGCTGCCTCACGACATCCAAGTTGTCGTTTCTCCATCACTTCGTAGTCATACCATCGCCGCCGCCGCCGTTGTCATCGTCATCGTCATTTCTATCGCCGTCATCAGCCAACGTGCCATCATCCATCATCATAACCTTTCTCCTCTTCTCTGCCCCCTCCCCCCAAAAAAAAAGAAGTCTGTATCCCCCTAGTCACCGCTTAGGAACATCCCACCATCCTACGCGGCCCGAACCGCCTCGATTCTGTCCTGCTATTTTGCTCTCTAGCAATAAAAGAACAAAGGAATCAAACGACCATCCACCTATATTTCTCCGCTACTCCAGCAGCGGCCTTATACTCTAATCATGGCAGCCCTTCCATACTCTATGCCAACACAGCCAAACAAAAATGATATCGAGTCAACGTATGAAATTCCCATCTGAAACCCAAGCAACCCCAAGTCTGCCTTCCCCCCCCAACTAACGCAATCTCTCTGTGCCTTTGCAGATGGAAGTTCCTCGAGGTTGGCATTGACCGTGTCATGAACGACCTTGAACGTGGCATGAATATGCAAATTGTACGTGATACCTTAGCTTGCCGGCTTGCCCTCTTGTCCCGTATCTCCCCCTGCCTCTACTGCTCCCCGAAAAACAGCTCACTAACTTGTCTAAAACCTCGCAGTACGTTGGTGTTTACTCGTACGTCGATCTCGCTCTCGTTTGCCCATTCGCCTTCCCTTCTCTGTCTTCGTCCCATAGTATTCGCTACATTTTACCTCTTTAATCTTTGCCTTCGTCGCCATCTAACTGTTTTCTCCTCAGGGCTATTCACAACTTTTGCACTGCGCAGAAAGCTACAAGTAGTGTCAGCTTCTCCAACGGGGGATCAGTTCACCGCGGAGGTGTGTCTCTTATTCTGAAAAATCCCGCCTTTTCTTGAATCCCCCACCCCCATGCTAACTTGCCTCTCCCCACAGCCCATCTTCTCGGAGAAGAAATCTACAACAAGCTCAACCAGTATCTTACAACCCATCTTGAGGAACTCACTGAAAAGTCTAAAACCTACTCCGATGAAGCCCTCCTGGCTTTGTACAACAGGGAATGGAATCGCTATACCACCGCTGCCAAGTACATCCATCACCTCTTCCGTTATCTCAATCGCCATTGGGTGAAGCGAGAAATGGATGAGGGCCGAAAGAAAGTCTTTGATATTTACACCCTTCATTTGGTACGATGGCGCACTGTTCTCTTTGACAAGCTCAATGGCCAGGTCATGCAGGCTGTTTTGAAGCTTGTGCAGAGTCAACGCTGTGGAGAGACTATTGAATACGCCCAGATCAAACAAATTGTCGACTCATTTGTTGCGCTTGGTCTGGACGATGTCGATGCCTCCAAGTCTACTCTCGATGTTTACAGATACCACTTTGAGCGTCCTTTCATTGCTGCCACAACGCAGTTCTACCAAGCCGAATCCAAGAAGTTCATCGCCGAGAATAGCGTAGTCGAGTACATGGTCAAAGCCGAAGCTCGTCTTGAGGAAGAGGAAGAGCGTGTAAAGACTTATCTGCACCAAGATCTTGGCCCCCCGCTTCGCAAAGCTTGCAACGACGCCCTTATACTGGAGCACTCGACCCTACTTAGAGAAGAGTTCCAAGTCCTTCTCGACAATGACTGCGAAGAGGACATGGCTCGCATGTACAACCTGCTTTCCCGCATTCCTGACGGGCTCGAGCCCCTCCGTTTGCGCTTCGAAACTCACGTTCGAAAAGCTGGCCTGCTTGCTGTTCAAAAGGTTGCCTCTGATAGCGAAAAGCTAGAGCCTAAAGTGTATATTGATAGCTTGCTAGACATCCACACTCGCTACCAGGGTCTGGTTAAGCGTTCGTTTAACGACGAGCCCGAATTTACCAGAGCATTAGACAATGCCTGCCGGGAATTTGTCAACCGCAATGTGGTGTGCAAGGCTGGCTCTAACAAGTCCCCCGAGCTTTTGGCCAAGTACACGGACGTTTTGCTACGCAAAGGTAGTAACAGTGTATCTGAATCTGAGCTGGAAACTGCCTTAAACCAGATCATGACTGTGTTCAAGTATATCGAGGACAAGGACGTCTTCCAAAAGTTTTACTCTCGGATGTTGGCGCGTCGCTTAGTCCACAGCAATTCGGCTTCTGATGATGCAGAGACCAGCATGATCAGCAAGCTCAAAGAAGCGTGTGGCTTTGAGTACACTAACAAGCTTCAGCGCATGTTCCAGGACATACAGCTTTCCAAAGACCTCAATGCTAGCTTCCGTAACCATCTCGCCGATACAGAAACAAAAACAGCCACTGACTCTACCTTTTCGATTCTTGGAACTGGTTTCTGGCCTTTGACCCCCCCGTCAACAAATTTCACACCTCCTGTAGAGGTTAGCGCCGACTGCGAACGGTTCTACCGATTCTACAAGAGTAACCATGAGGGTCGTAAGCTGACATGGCTTTGGAACCTGTGCAAGGGTGAAATCAAGGCCAACTATTGCAAAAGCGCCAAAATCCCCTACACCTTCCAGGTTTCTTTGTATCAAATGGCTGTTCTTCTGCTATTTAACGAAACTCTGACGTACACTTGGGAGGACATGATCTCAGCGACGCAACTGCAGAGCGAGGTTTTGGAGGGTGCACTTGCGGTAGTTCTAAAGGGCAAGGTGCTTCTCATGAGCCCAAGTGATGACAAGCCTGGGCCCGGGAAGACATTCAAGCTGAACACCGATTTCAAGAGCAAGAAGATTCGCATCAAGCTTGATGTTGGTGGTGTGAAGGAGGCTAAGCAGGAAGAGGTGGAGACGAACAAGACAATTGAGGAGGATCGCAAGATTCTGATACAGGTATGTCCCCCCCACTCTCCCTTATTCTTTGATACCATTTACTCCAATGACTGCTATAATGATACTCTTGCTGAAAATTTGTATTTTCTGATAGTCCGCCATGGTGCGTATCATGAAGGCACGCAAGACTATGAAGCATGCCCAACTCGTCAGCGAGACGATCAACCAGATCAAATCCCGCTTCACGCCAAAGGTTGCCGATATCAAGAAGTGTATTGAGATCCTGATGGACAAGGAGTACATTGAGCGTTTAGACGACGACATTATTGGATATCTTGCGTAAAACAGAAAGAACAGCAAGGACCCGTGCCTGGTTTCTCCTTTCCCTTTATCTGTGGTTGTTTTATCGTCACCAACGGTTTTGTCGACGACAGGTTTTACGTGTAAATGTTTTGTATTGCTTCTTTTCTTGCTGGGAGTGGGCAGGGCTTGAAATAGGACCCTGACTTTATTATGTTTATTTTTTCTTCTCTTCCTTTTTTATGTTGTATCCTTTTGCCTCGGTCTTTTATAGTAATGTCATTATGTGCTATGCTATACTACTATGCTTTTTGTCCTGTTTTATCTGTTCGTGATGGGGATTTGAAGTCGCTGGTTATGTTGTTGGTTGAGTGATAATAAGAAGTGGGTGGATTGCCCAAAAAGAGGATATCCCCTCCCCATCCGGCAAAAAGAGCTGGAGACACGGGGAATCGAACCCCGGACCTGATCCATGCTTAGCGACTGCTCCGAGAAGCTTCAACTATGCTAAGGATCCGTCATACCACTAGACCATGTCCCCTATTGATTTCCGATAATATCTGACGATAAAACTCCATTTATTCTCTTCGGCCTTTTTGGAGAGCTCAAGCTGGGCGGTCCTGGACGAATCAAAAAAACTTCCCTCCTACAACCCTCGCAAAAGGAGGTAACCCTAAGCAACCCTAGGGAAAACAGCGAACGAAAGCATATCGAACACACACCGACCACACACGAGCAGCCGAAAGGCGACCGCAGGAGAGTCCAGAAGCAGTG
>JAXCEX010000167.1:0-57420 GCA_038382965.1 Ceratocystis huliohia
GGCCGCCCTTGGGTGGTCGGCAATTGCGAGAATGCATGAGCTTCGAAGATCTTTTATGACCAGGCAAAAGGCCCCGTGTAAGCACCAAAAGGTTCTTGGCTCAGCATGGCCCGAAGGCAAGCTCGCGATGGTTCCAGGGTCGGCCTGGTATTTTTGGCCTGCGCCCCCAATCATGAGAAACTATCTAGTAAAGGAGGCCAGCGACTATGGGCACGAGGTTCTAGCCCCGGCGTAGTTCGCTAGTCTCGTCCTCCAGACCTCTAGACTGGCCGCTGTAGTTTTCTATCCCCCCGACGAGGGGAGCCGGGCCACATTGCACCCACCTCGACATCTCCGTATCCTCCCGGTGGTATTTTTCTCCAAAACCACCCCCTCCTCACTCCAATCCTCTGAACTCTCATCCCCTTGACCTCCGCCCCTCCCGTTCTCTCAGCCTCCGTGACCTCCGCACCTCCACCACTTGCCGTTGTTGTTGTATTTAACGTCTACTCTAACTAGCGTATGCTGTCAATACCACGGTCCACCACTTGCCGTCCCATACACACATCTTTATAATCACTTCTAAGAGGGCCTCATCATGTGGAAATTCAACAGGCTTCGATGGCGCAGTGGTAGCGCAGTGGTCTCATAATTCATGAGGAGTCTGATTTCTGATCATCCGAAATGTAAAATGCCATCCAAAGGTCGTGAGTTCGACCCTCACTCGGAGCATTACTTTTTGCCCATTGGTCCGCCATCATATCTATCTTCATCACCGGGCAGGCAGGGACCTGCCTTCTTTTTTCGGCACTTGTGTAACATTACATCCAGCAGCAGATATCCAAGCAACAGAAAAGATCGACCCGAGCTTGTTCCACAGCTAGAAGCTTCCAACTGCCAGTGATCATGGAATTCCGGCAGAAAGTGGTAATCGGCTTGAATGTGAGTAGCTCAAGTCTTTAGGTCTTTTTGTGTTCGTCGGAGATATTACAGCAGCAAAAGCATGTGCCAACCCGTCCCTGAGTTGCCATATATGTGCCACAAATGAGAAGGCCAAACAAGATAAAACCAAGGCCGGCTACATGAACAAAAAGCTGATGAGCTTTCTTTCCCCAACGCTGTCGCCACATGATACCATAGCCGGACTTAAATTCTCTTTTCTCCTGCACTTTAAAGCTTCTTGGCCAAGCCAGGAGACGGGTTATACCGACGACTCCGAAAGTTCTTACTTCACTGCTGGGCGTAGAGCATTGTCGAGATCAGAACGGCCAAGGCAAACGAACAGTGGGTGGGAGCGAACTAAAGAGGCGGCTAGACCAAGTGCTATGTAAGCACTGAGTATCACTGACAACAAACAAGTCAGGGCCCCTGACAATAGGGAGAACACAGCAAATGATAGCTAAATTCCTGTCTCTTAAACTAAAGCCAGTTAGTTGCTTAGTTCCTAGTTGCATTAACTGAGTAATGCAGCGCTTTCAGCAAATACAGGGCGTACATTCACTTGAAATACGGATCAGAGACAAGTCGTCGGCAGAAGCGGGTGGCCAGTTGCAGGCTGCAGGAAAAGAGAGACATGGTCCATATGTGACCCGACCCATAAGGGAGACCAAGGTGCCGGAACATACAATCAAAAAGCCCCGAGACTCGCTGTCCAAAACTTGTGGCCTTGGCCTTGGCCTTGGTCTAAGGATCTAGTCTGGATGGTAGAGCCCTCCTTTGTGGGGGGTGGGGATTCGAGGGGTCTTTTAGGGCAAAAAGAAAGAAGACAGAAAAAGGATGACGCAAGAGTCAAATTGATTTGCGCATTCCTCTTGCATATAATTAACCACACACATTGAATAAACAGTTCTGAGTAACATCCACATTGCGGCCCAAGAGACCGAGTCTCATCGCCATGTAACCGCTCATGGAGTAGGAAAATACTAAGCCATGGGACGACGACCATGGGCAAAGTACGCGTTCTTCCCAGCTTCTAGCCCGGGAGACTTACTTTCCTGACTCTGCCACCCCCAGCTAGACTCGACGCTAAACCTAGTGAACCCTTCTCCATGTCTTTATCTGTCTTAGAGCGTTGGTTTGTTCCTCTGCTACTGCCGCACCATTTATCCCCTGTTTCTTTGCCATAGACTTGTCTTTCATCGCACCCCTTTTGAGAACGAACTTCTTCGCAGCTTTGCTTCTGGGAGCTCGGCCAGTGCTGCCGGCCTCCCTAGACCCAGCTAAAACCCATTGCTAGGAACGAGACAAGGTCAGGCTAGTGGCCGATCGATGTATAGATAATGTGCTTGCTTGTGTACTAAGATTACGTAGTATATATATACAGCGCAGCGTAGTCACTCATAACCAAATAACTACATTCCTTTCAAGCTTCATACTTCCACAAAGTCGCTCATTTTGGTTCTTGGTTGTTCTTTGTTTTATTTCCTTTCTATTTGTGGCTCTTCTTGTATCTCCTTCCTTATTCACAGTTATTTTCACAAGATCCTTCAACTACTTACTACCATACCATTTGACACTCCTTTTCCTCCCTCTCCCTCTCCCCGCACTCTTTTGCTTCCGTGTTTTCTCTTCTTTTGACACTTACACTACATGAATAGAAAGGCCTCCTTCCCTACCGCATATCACGAACAACACTACTACATTGCCAGGAGCCTCTGCGTCCTAGGGCCCCCTCTTTGCCTAGTCCGCCCCGTCGTTGCTTTCATATCCTATCCTCGTCTGCCGTTTTAGTCGCTCTTTTTTCACTTTTCGTTGCCCCATTCGGCCGTTTCTGCTTCGACGCTTTTCACTTATTACTCTCTTGAATCGTGCCCTGTTTGCGATTCGCCATCACTCGCTCACTATGTTCTCTTTCAAGACCACCATCGAGAGCACGCCAAGCAGCGAAGGCCTCACCAAAGTCTCGTCTACGCCATATAGTATAGAATCTACTAGCAACTCGACCACATCTCACAAATTCAGTCATACAATCTCACTCTCTCGTCGGCTGCTTAGAAAACTGGGTTACAAACGCTTCACATCCAAGCCTTTACCAACACCACATACCGGGAATTCATCCTATTCTTCTCCGAACTGCAGTCTTGCCTCTTCTGTCGTGGGGTGGCCTTCTCTGCCGCTAGAGCTGCAGATCGAGGTGATGAGCTACTTGTCCCTCGAAGAAAGAGTCCGATTCAGACAAGTTAGTAGGGCCTCTAAGCTCATTGTTGAGGCATCGCCCATTACTACAATAACTGCTACTAAGCCAGTGTCTTTGCTAGGTGACGTCGTTGTTGCCAGCATCATCGAACGCCATGCATCCTTCGTCAAGGTGGCCAATCTCGAGTGGACAAGCTACTGCGGACCACAGATGGCTAGAGTAATATTCTCAAAGTGCCACCACCTTCGCTATATCCACTTGGGTCCCCGCTCGCACATTTTGTTCGAAGGTACTGAGCTGCCTCTTGATGTTATCCATGAGTGGCTCAGTGCCAACAGGCACACTCTCCAGGCCTTTTCATACCCTTCACTCTCTAGATCAACACCCGTACAATTGCCCGTCTTGGGAAGCCTAGCTTCTTCCTCTAGCACCAATCTTGAGTCTCTCGAAGTGCCCATTTTGCCCTGGGACAATGGTGCCCTCGATCCCATGCCCTTGGTCAATACTATTGAAGATATTGCTCAAATAATCCGAAGTAGCCCCCAGCTGCGAAGGCTAGTGCTATCTGACAACAAGAGCAACAATAACATTGGCGTAATAGCGGAAGCCATACACAACTGCCATTCTCTTCAAGTCCTAGAGCTGCGCCACTGTCTTCTTACATGCGACAATTTTGACACTATGCTTGGCACGAGCCAAAATTCTGATTTCCCAGACCGTGCCCCGCTACGCAAGTGGAAGAAGTTGAGCCTGTCGTGTGGTCCTAGTTCTGTCATTGACGATGCCTGCCTCAGGCATCTTATTGGCCGCGTGCCGGAGCTGCAGTACCTAAAGCTAGATCAGACGCAAGTCAAGACGTCTACTCTCAACAGCCTGCTTGCAACGACACCCCATCTTCGTTTCCTCTCAATCTCCCCGCCCAGTCCTTCGGCCGGACAAGCAGGCGCTATCCTCCAAGATGACCAGCTCAAGCTGCCCCCCAGGCTCATCCACCTTGGCTTGCATGGGTCGAAACATCACTCTCCACAAATGATGTCCCACATCTTGCAGCAAAGCACAATGTTGGAAAACATTGACCTTAGCTGCTCCAACACAGTCAGCGACAATGACATTGCTAATCTCGTTAGCTTCGCTGCTCAACAGCCCCATCTTATGGCTCAGCCTGAAATTGCCTCCCACATGCGCCCATCATTCATCACCATTTCAGTAACGGACTGCCCACGCGTCACATGGCAATCGGTGGGGAGGTGCATCGATCACAACCAAGACGTTTTCCGCCAACGACTAGAGTGTCCAGGGCATGCGAAGCACAGCCATCACTTGTGTAACCACCCACCACTCATACGTCTATTAGGGCACTACGAGTGGCGTGTCAAGTTTGAGTCTCATTTCGCCTTTTGCCTAACACAGAACTGCGGCTACAAGAGATTGGAGGAGATGGCTGCTGACTTCAAGGGCTCTTTAGTAAGTGGGTAGTCAATGACGCAACAAGGCACGGCATGGGTCAGGTAAGCATGATAAACAGTTTCAAATCTATGTACAGTACAATACGTCTTTCTACATTAGAGATCGCAAAACAAATAATACCCAAATTTCTTTTGTTTTCTGCCAAAAAAAAGCAAAACAACCATCATCACTTTCACTTTTACATGATAGAACAAATCCATGCTATGTCCTGAAAAACGGCCGCATACCATACGCTAGTACATGCAGGTAAAACAAACCAAGCAAACCAGCTTGAGAGCCATAAGGTGCGATTTATCTAGCAGGGGCAACAGAGTTCAAGCAAAACGCGAACAAGGAAGAGTAGAGAAAGGGACAGAAAAAAACAGAACGGAATAGGAAGAGTTCCTAATAAAAATACAGTAAAGAGTAGACAAACGTCCCAAACAGGATGGCGATACAGAGGAAAGAAAGGGCAAACAGAATAAAAGGGGTCCGAAGAAGACAGGAGACAATAAGGAAAAGAGGAAGGAAATGAAAAAAAAAAAAGGAAAAGGGGAGGCCGAAATCTGAAAAGGAACGACGCCGTCCGTTATATGAGTGTATATGCTCTCGGGAAAGGGCCCGTAACATCGATATATCGGGATAAGTTTACAAGATAAATTCCCTTGTCTTTCCGTCCGTCCGTGGTAAGTGGAAAAGGAAACTTGATAAGAGATGGGGAGAGTTAGGTGGGTTCAGGTGAAGCACAAAAGGAGAAAGGATAAATAGTGACGAATCCCACGAGGTGTGGTATAAAAGAGCAGGAATCAAGGCGCCTTCATGATAGATGAGAGAAAGAAGGTGAAAATCGGGCATTTACTCGCGAGAAACATCGCGACCGAAGACCTTGGACTTAACCCAGTCGTTGATGACCAGAACACGGTTGCGGGCTGTCAAGTAGAGAAAAGATTTTTGTTAGTTACGGACAAATAAGCAAAAGGAAAAAAGGTCTTGTCGTGGTCAGGAAATGACTTACTGCTAAAGCACATGGACAGGTAGGCAGAGCGCCAGAAAAGGAAGGTCATGCTACCGCCACTGGCAAGATTTCCGTTGAACCAGGGCAGGTCAGCGACAGCCTTTTCGCTACCAATGTAGGCCAGCGAGCCCTGGTGAGAGTACTTGAAGGGCTTGACGTCCTTGATACGGCGCAGCTGCTTCTCGGTGGCCTCGATCTCCTTGGAGATCTCAGCAGTGTTACCAGGCTTAAGGTTCAGCGACGATGACAGTGCGCGGACCTTTTCCTCCAGGGCATCGGTCTTTGCCATGTTGTTGAATAGGCGAGCCAGGAAAGAACCCTCCTGCGAGGCGACCTGGGCAGTGGGGGCGTAGCCAGCGACAGCGCAGTCACCAACAGCCCAGATATCACGGGCACCCTGAACAACCAGGTATTCGTTGACAGCCAGACCACGACGCGAGTCTTTCTGGGCAGGAATCTTGCTGATCAAGTCACGGATGATGGGACGGATGGCATTTCCGGTAGCCCAAACCAGAAGACCGTAGGGGATGGTCTCAAGAACGGGCTTACCGTCGGGGCCATTGCTCTGGGCCTCAACAGCAGTAGGGGTGACACGCTTGACCATAGTCTTGGCCTTGATCTCAATCTTCTCTTCGGCGAAGGTCTTTTCGGTGTAGTCAATCAGCTGCTTGCTGAACATGGGCAGAACATTGGGCAGGGCCTCGATCAGAGTGACCTTGAACTTGGAGCTAATCTCAGGGATCAGCTTGCGGATGTCCTCCTCGAAGAAGTCCTGCAGTTCACCAGCGAACTCGACGCCGGTGGGGCCACCGCCGACAACTACCATGTGCAGAAGACGCTCAATCTCCTCAGGGGTCTGGTCCTTGAATGCAGCGGTCTCGACGCAATCCATGATACGCTTGCGGATCTCCTGAGCATCGTCAATCTCCTTGAGAAAGCATGAGTTCTCGCGCACACCGGGAATACCAAAAGTGGCATTCTCGGCACCAACGCCAACAACTAGCATATCGTAAGGCACCTCACACTCGTTAGTGGTTCCCTTGATCTCAGACTGGTCACGGATCTTGACGACCTTGCGCTCAGGATCAATGCTAGTGGCCTCGGCTTCATAGTAGTTGACATTGTGGCTCTTCCGGTGGAGAATAGAGCGGATGGGCTCCATGATGGAGCGGTGCTCAATCAGACCAGTGGTGCATGAAGGCAAAAGAGGCGTGAAAAGGAAGAAGTTGCGGGGAGAGATAACAACGATGTTGTAGTTGGAGGTGTCGATGTTCTTGAGCAGCGAAACGGAGCCCCAGCCGGTACCTGAAGCATAGAGGGAGTTAGTTAGTGGGAGCTAGATTACAATTGATATGGAGGGCAAATTAGGAGAGCTAAGTAGGTAGCTATGCAACTAATACGTGCTGGGCAGGCAACTAAGCAAGCCTCAAACAAACTAGCTAATGTAGCAACCGAGCTAGGCGGTCATATCGACGGGCTTCTTCTCATTATTGTACAGTTTGCACTTACCCAGGACAACCAACGTCTTCTTGGACGGATCGATTGGCTTCTGCGGAGCAGGGTGACGATCATCGTAAATGACCCAGGCAGTGTAGCCCAGACCAGCCAGGGCCGAGATGTACACAGCGCGCCAGGTCCAGCGGAGGTACTTTCGGACCTTACCGACAGGCTTCTTGGGACCGGCCTTGTCGGAGTAGCTACGGGCCAGTTGCAGCAGAGCGCCTGAACGGGAAACGGCCGAGGCGGTGGCGCCGGGCGAGGAGACTGCGGCCAGAGGACGGAGAGCAGCACGAGAGCCAGCAGCCGCGCTGAGCGAGCGGGAAAGAACGCGCTGGGCAGCAGTGCGGTTCAGTCCCAGAAGAGCTCTTGAAGAGGGAGTCATTGTGACAAGTTTTTTTTTGGTGAGCGTAAGAGGGGTGAGGTTTAGAGGTTTCGGAGGATGGGGGAAAGGTTAACTCTTTTTTTTTTCAGCCGAGAAAAAAAGAAGAAAAGAGCCGCAAGGAACAATTAAAGACCACAAAGGGCCAAAAGGATGGATGGCAGATTGGGAGATTTGGGCAATGGACACAACAGCAAAAACAAGAGACAAAGAAGAGAGAAAGAAGAGAAAGAAAAGAAATAACAGGAAAGAAAAAAAGAAAAAAAGAAAAAAAATTAAAAGGAAAGGCTTGGGGACGTGAGAATTTCTTATGGGGGCTAGTCACAAAGCAAAAGCAACTACTGGACCACTAAACGAAGTAACTACCGAATCACTACACTACGCTACACTGCACGAAAAAAAACTCTGCTATCTCTGTTTTGCATTCTCTTACATACTGTCGCTTCACGATCCGGCTCCCAAATCGGAGCTGATAAGAACCTTTGTGGGCTAAGCTAGAGCGGGATTCTTGTTAATCTTTTAAATGACAAGATATCTATAGCCATAGAGGGGGGGTCAAAATGGCTGGGTCTGGCCCCAAGCGTTAAACCTTTAGTGGAATTAAACTATGCACCAAAAGTAGGTAGATGGGAGAAAAAAAAAGTGCAAAGAAAAGAGACGAGTGGGATGCTTGGCAACAGTAGAGTCATTGGCCAGTAAAGAAGCGCAATTGGGAGTCGTGGTTTAAAGGGTTGTGTTGATAGTAGAAAAACTGTGTGTATCAAGGCTTGATAAGTGAGAAGGCGGTGAGATGAGTACTTTTTTTTTATGTTCATTTCACTGTGACATGATACGGGTATCTCGTTTCATTGAAGGCACTGAGTAAGCTTCCCATACAAAATCTGCAAAGCCCTCAACATCAAGCCCCTTCCTTCCTTTTGAGCGCCCGCCCGCCCGCAAGGCCTCTTGCTTTTTTTTTCTTGGCGTTTTGGCCAAATGAGGTTGTTTCCATGTTTCCGTGGTCTGGCAGCATTAGTGTATCGTTTTTTTTTTCCTCTTTTTAGGGTTCTAGTGATCAAAATCAAGCTTCCTGTTGTGCCGATGTTGACCAGATTAACCCTAAAGAATACCTTGATGCTATTTTCAGACAAGAGCTTCGGATTAACTTGATTTGAGCTTGAGCCTCATCTCTGTTCTCTCTTTTTCCCTTTCTCTCTCTCATCCCAAAAACCAGCCAAATGTGACCATGCAAAGACTGATCAGCACTATGTTGCAACCACACCACAGAATTTGTTTTCTATCAATGCGGCTAGCGGTGTGTTCAGAGCTCGTGACCCTGCTGCTGACCCGTTCGTTCTGGTGATTTTTTTTAACGTCTTAGTCAGTTCATTGTTCCTTTATCAGCACCGCCGCTGCTCATGAGTAGGAGAGAAAATATTTCAAATAAGCCTAAAGAAAACTAATTAAAATCCTGCAAAAACTTCCGCTTCCCCGTTGTGTTATCCGGTGGATGCTTGACTCCCACTGCAGAGCAAGATTTCAGGGTCAGTGACCTGGTGGCAACCCTTATAAGAATAAAGTCACGTGTGTTTACGATGATATACAACCCTATTTAGTCCTGGTAACCCTACTGATCATTGTTGCTCTACAACTGATCGGATTTTGAAACTCGCATGAAAACTAGGTGAAACAACACACATCATGTTGCTTGCGTCAAGCCAACATCATTTTCAGCAAGAACGAGACAGGCTCCTCAGAAAACTCCTGGAACTTACTTGACTTGTGACAAGGTTGCCTTTCGGTTGCACTGATGGGTGGTAGTATTTATTTGACTGGGAAGGTTTCAGCAGTTTTTGCCTGATGCTCCTTGGCTGAAGGGCGCGCCATGACTTTTGCATGAGAAGTCCCGGAGTCTGCAAGTTTGTTCTAAGGGTTCAGGGCCCAGCATCACTGACTGACTGATACTGGGCCTTGACCTTCTCTCAACCGCTGTTTACGGGTCCACCCATTGATGCAAATCACGGGGCTACTGCTTGTCTGGCTTTGATCAGGTGAAAAGTACAGTTAAGATGAAAAATGGTTGATTAGCGAGGGCGGTGCGTTAGCCGAGTTTGGAGGAGAGGGTCTCCCCTCCTTGGTCTACGATGGCGAGATTTGGAGGGGGCAGAGAGAAGGACATTGGGAAGGAGACAAAGAGCCCTACCGAGAGGTCTAAAGTCTGCTCACTATGCCCCCAAACCTCGCTCCCATTTCTTTCCCGCCATGCCCTTTTTGGGGGCTCTGGGTTAACCTGCTGGCAAACCGCAGGCGACTGGGCTTTGTCGTTCCGCCGAAGGCCTGCCAAGGCTGCAGGTGTTTTGAGTCGCGTGGCCTACAGAAGCGTCAGGAACTGGAACTGGGGCTTGGCTTGTTGCATAACGCTCCATGGTTGGAGCATACGAACAAGAACAGGCGAAAAAGTAGACCCGAGTAAATAGATGGATTCGCCCTAACCCTGTAGCCAGCGCACGCGGGTTGTTTGAAATTGGCTGAACAAGCCTCGGATGCTGGTCCGGGGAGGGAATTTTACACTGGCAATTTATTCTTATTATTAACCTACTGACTAGGGACATGAGACTTTGAATTGTCATCCACGTATCACGAATGACACAACAAGCCTCCTATGGCTGTTATGTTACTAGCACAAACAAAACAAGATCGGATCGCTGGCCGGGGTTCTCTGTGAATGCCGGATTATAGGATAAATGCCACCGCTAGGGGCTCTCTTGACTCAATCTGCGTCTTTTACTTTGCATCTGGTGTCTTCCTGACGTGAGTGTCTAGCGTAGATTACACAGGCCTCTTTGAGAGGGGCCACTCTTTGGTTTGGCCTCAGGACGGTTTCAACTGCCACAGCGACTAAATCTCTAGCCAGCCCGTTTGCTTAGTTTTTGGCGAGGTTTGATTTACGATCTCGGGTCATGGCAGCAATAAGGCAAACAGTGTATATGTCGAAGAAGGATCAGATGTTTGGTGGTCAGGACTAGAGCAGAGACAATGCATCTCAGGGCGAAGAGGGCGGATAGCTAGGCGAGCTTCAGTGATGGCAGTGATGGCGGTGGTGATGATGATGAC
Organism: Ceratocystis huliohia; assembly: GCA_038382965.1. Classification (NCBI taxonomy): domain Eukaryota; kingdom Fungi; phylum Ascomycota; class Sordariomycetes; order Microascales; family Ceratocystidaceae; genus Ceratocystis; species Ceratocystis huliohia. The sequence continues at coordinate 10,549 of JAXCEX010000167.1, forward strand.
GACGAATGCTACATCGCGGTGGGGAGGAGGGCTTTTCCATGTGCATGCTGCTGGCGTTTTTAGAATTGCATCACTATTGTGTTGCTCTTATTTCCGGCTAAGCTATCAGCAAGGAGTCCCTCTTCTTCTGCTTTATGTCCCATACCGTTGACGGCGAAGGACGTTGGCAGGCTTGTGTCGAAGAGGCTAGAATCTTGGACATAGGCTTGGCAATGGCTTGGCAAGAAGTTGTTGAAAACAACAAACAGGAACATGAAAACAAAAGAAGCAGAACAAGCAAGCCAGGAAACAACAGTAGCAAACAGCAACAAGGCCCACTGGTCGGTCGACGGCGAGCCCGTAATGCAAAGCCAGTTAGCGAAGCTGTGCCTAGCAAACGAGTAGCAAGGCCTATGGAAGTTGGGCTGCGGAGGGAACTGTCCTGGAACTTACCGAGAGTAGAAGAGGGCGATGCATCGACGTTGGATCACAGGCCCCTCTAAACCTCTGACACTGCTTAGCAAGGGCTGGGGCCCTTCCACTCTTTTTCTCGGTTCTGGATTCCGTGCATGGGCATTGCATGTCCCACCTTTGATCCTTCTTTCGTCTGGAGCCCCTGCTCATGATCGCGATGAAACTAGATGAGACAAGGGCTGGGATATAGAATCTTTTTTAGTATAGCCTAGTGGGTAGATGCGAGCAGGAGGAGAGCAATTCTTGGTTTGAAGTTCTTGCTCGCCTCTTACTCTTTTTATCTGAAATTAGCCTTGATCTTGTGCCGTCCATTTCATTTGACCGCTGCAGTTTTTAATTTCTTTAGGGCCGGCACTTTATCAGGCATTGAACCTTGAGGTGGACAGATAGGCATGACGTGGGAGGAGGGGAGAGGGGAGGGGAGGGGAGGGGGAATGGGGTCGCGTATAGTGCAGAAACAGCAAGGAATGTAGAATTCAGAGATAGAATGTCAACACCAGTGCGCAGTGCCCTGCCTTGCCTTGCCTTGAGATGCTGCAAGCATAATCAGGCTCTGGTGTATACGGGCGTCGTTTTGAAGGCCTCTAGGCATGAATAAAGAAGCTGAAATCCAATAAGGCCTGAGGCAGCAGGAATGGAGAAAATGTCACCTTTTCATTTTTTTATTTTTATTTTTTATTTTCATAGCCTCCGCACTGCAGTCAATGGCCAAGAGGAGCAATATGCTCGGTGGAGGAACAGGCACATAATTGCTAGCGTGGCTAAATGGCCAGGAGAGCAGGAAATATGGGCCGAGCCCTACTATCTGTACGTACCTGCCTGCCTGCCTGTACATGCCCACTCTAAACCCACCAATTTTTTTTCTCCCTCTCTCCTCTCCTCTGGCCTGATGATTACTCGATTTCGATTTCATATTGAGAAGGCCTTAGCGGGTCTGACTGGGCCAGGCTTCCGATCGGGTGAAAAATGCATGGGGGGGAAGCATATCTGAGATCCTCAGATTGGGACGGGCTTCTTGGTGCGTTCTATGACTGGGGAGGGGGCGCTGATGAGAAAAGGGAAGGGCGCCGGGGGAGGGGGGAGAGCGAGGGGCAGTGAATTTTCGCATCAGCAGTCCGTGTGTCATGGTACGATGGGAGAGACTATAGCCTTCTTTGGACATGTCGCTACACTGCTCACTGCTTCTTCACCTATTACGTCTTCCCAAGACTGCACATCACGGCCAAGAGCAAAAGGCAAACAAGCCTCCTTGGAAAATGCCATGCTCACGCTGTCTTCGCTGTCCTCTGCCCCCCCCAATTCCATTCTCTTCCTCTCGGCTCGGACCTCGAGAAAACACCACCCGCAAAATGACCAAGGACGGTGTCTTTTCGCTTCTGACCCTCCACAAGAAGGCCCCAGACAGTCCAAGACAGCCCAGACAACCTTCAAGTCCTTCAGGACAAGGATCAGGGGCCCTTGGCTAGTAAAGCTTTGACGCTGCACCTGCAACGGGATCTTTGCTGGTGCTGCTGCTTTGCTCTCTTTGCCTTGCCTATTCGCTTTCGAGTCTTGAGCTTGTTGCATTGGCCTCCATTTCTTGCCTGTTCATTCTTTAGCTTTAATGTCCATTACATCTGCATTTCAGTCAGTTTATTTTTGTTCCTGCTTCTTCTCTCTTCCTCTTTCTTCTCTTACTGCTTCCTCCTCCTTTCTTTCTTTTTTTTCCTTTTTTTTCTTTTTTTTCTCTTCCTTTCTCTGTCAGTGTATCCTACTCGCTAGGCAGGCCCGTGTTGAATAGTAGTATATATTGTTTTCTTCTTCTTTTATTGTTGCTCTTGGTTTGCGTATCCCTTGCCTCTGGAGGCAACTTTCTTTCGACCTTTGTCTGTTAATATAATTCGGCCAGCGCTTCTTCCAACTCATACCTCAGTCTCTCGTTTACCAGCCAACATCAAGGCCGAACTCGCTCTTTTATCGCCTTCTTGTTACTGTTCTTGCTCACCTCAGTCACTCGTTGCTCCCGTATTTTATTTGCGCCCTAATAATCTCACCAGTGTCGCCGACTGTCATACATACCGCCGCAGTTTTTCCCTTTCGCCTCTGTCTTTCCAAGGCCATGTATTGGTAGACTACTGGGCTTCTTTGCCGAGACACTATCTTTTGCAATCCTCCTATCCAGCCAGTTTTCTAGTCTCTCCAATCACTATTTTCAGCAGGACAATGTCCACCGGCCCCAGCTCTGTCGTGACCCAGAGGGCCAAAAGACAAGCTACCAGAACTTTGCAGTGGGCGTCCGTTGGCCGTCATAACCTTCCGCGGCCTAATACTGTCCTTGCTCGTTCCAAGTCTTCTTCCAACTCCCGATCACGGCGATCCCTTAATCACAAGGCTAGACAAGCAGCATCAACATCCTCCGCTTCGGCTTCAGCCTCGGCATCCAGTGTAAACGGGTACACCTCTCCGAGCGAGCCCGGTGAGATTTCCTCTGACGACGAGGCCACGGCAACCCCTCAGTCATCTTCCCTGGTCAACGCCGATCGCGCCCGCATTGCGGCTACGCCTACCTCCACGGTAATCAAGGGTACAACTCTTGCTTATGCCGCTAACCAAGTAAGCGATGTGCGTTTAACCTTCACTACCACCATCAACAAGCTCTTCCCCAATGTTCCTCCCGCTCCCTTAGCCCCAATGCATATGCCTCCCTCGGCTGGTTGATTCCTCGATGGCCGCTGCTGTCGACGATGTAAGTCATCTGAACTTGCACATGCCGATGCTGGGTTGTGCGTCTTTTGCATTCCTTGCCCACTTTTTCATGCACGCCAGGTGTCACAGCAAACAAGGGTTATCAAAAGGCTTGTTTGCATTAGGGTTAATATGTTGATGGAGAGGAGGCCATGGCATGACTGCGTATCCACTAACAACCTCATCTTATTTCGTCTCTCTTAGTCCTCAACCGCTCTTCCTTCCATCATCCTCAACCAGGGCGGATCCGGCAGCGGAACCTCCCTGGCAATTGCTCCTACCGGTGGATACGGTAACTCTCAAAATAGCTCAGGCAACAGCGGATCACTGGCCCAACAGGGCACTGCAGTTAGCAGCCCTTCAAGTACGGCCACGTCCACGGCCAATTCCCACAGCTCGATCTCAACTAATGAGACTATCGCTATTGCTAGCGCTTCTATCGGTGAGTCACAGGAAAGCGAGCCTTGCGTGTGAATACCGGATCATAAACTAATACCGTCTAATTCCAGCTGGCGCCGTCATCATTGCGCTCTCAATATGGCTCTTCTGGCGTGTAAGACGTGTCCGCCGAGCTGCCGCTGTCACTCCTTCTTCCTCTTCGGCTCGCAGCATGCCTGCTTACGGAAAAAACTACAACAAGCCCCCAAAAAGCTTTATCGGCCGCATATCTTCCAGGATCCCCTTTGTTGGGCATAAGTGGCCCGACACTACCGACAGCTCTCCCGCCTCTTGGAACAACGTTGAAGCCGGCAACATGCCCGTGAATCAGCAGCGCAGCATGAGCCCACACAGCCAAAACTGGCCGAGCGCTACCGAGGAGAAGCTAGCCATGAACAATGCCAGCTACTACGGGCCTACTGTGGTGACTTCCGTCCCCAGCATCCATGCCAACAACCTAAGCCGCGAGATACCTATCTCCGATAACGCTACCCCGCTTAGTGCTACTTCCAACAATCCGCTTCTCCTGCCTTCCCCCTACACGCCTGTCTATGGCTCCGAGGTTAACTGGGCTGCCGCCAAGGAGATGAATCTTCTGTCCCCTGATGGCACTACACCTGTCGATGGCATGACCGGCACTTTGACCGAGCCTTACATGGCTGAACTGACATACAACTCCAGCTTGCATAGCAGTGGAGCTGAATATGGAGGCGAGGACACGTTGCGCGCTGTTACTCTACAGCAGCTACAAAGCCCCGACGGATCGATAGTGCCTCCTATCTTTGACGATGGTGTCTACGGCCGCCCCCAATCCGGCCCCGGCGACTACCGCTACAGCGAGCTGTCTTCTATTTCCTCTGGCTTTGGTGATGCTGATATCATCATCCCATCAAACGCTGGCTCGCCCGTTGCCAGCCCCTACGCTCGGGCTAGTACTCGCTCTAGCACTCGCCGTAGCGCCCACAGCTCTACAATGCGGTCACGGCCCTTGCTCCACACAGCACTGTCTAGCCGTTCCTCCTCAGCACCGCGGACACCCCCTCCAGTTGCCATGCGTCAGTCATGGTCACGGCCGCCCACTAGTGGCTACCGTGATCGGGACACAGTCATGACGACGGTCACGGACGACGGCCAGCCCCACCGATTCCGCACAGTCTCATCCTGGGTTCAGCAGCAGTCTAGCCGGGCGCGCCGTGCTCAGCGCCGGGCAGAGAAGAATGGCGTTGTGCCACAGGTGCCAGATGAGCCGCAGTTAACGTTGATGATGCCGGATGGCGAGGTACCAAGGCCTGTGGATATGACTATTGCACGCAAGTAAATAAACGAATACGGTGAGATGCCATCTGTTATGGCAGTACTTTTTTTGATTCTTTATTATTATTTCCCTTTTTCTTGTTCATTATTTTCTTCTTCTTCTTCTTTTACTTTTCCCGAACTATTTGACCAGAGCGCAAATACTTTGACGGAAAGAAAATGTTTCATGTCTTTACATACCACAGCGCTTCTCTCTCCCTACTTGAGGCTTCGTCACTGTGGGCATCTCCTTATTAAACTATCTGTAGAAGCTCAACGGCCTAAGGGTGGCATAGCCAGGGTTCAGATCTTACCTTTAACCAGGCTATTAAGTCTGCCTTGATTCGCCACAGCTCTAAACATAAAGATCCGACCCCAACCATGCCACAGCCTCTTTGTTCTTCTGCTATGACTTTGCACTATTCGGTCTGCCTTGAGCGCCCCTTCCCCTTACCAACCACGCTTGTTATGCAATATCTACTAGTATACCATATAGCTACTTTATAACAAAAAAAACCTGAGATTTTAATCTGAACTTGATTTCGTGTGTTCCGAGTGAAGTGCTTGCGTCATCGAGGTTGCTGGAGTACGCACACTGCATGTGCTGGTAGCTACTATGTTTAGAGTAGCCCCACTTATATTTTTACTTGTTTGTCTGCCTGAACCAGGCAACAGCTTGGGCTTTAAGGGCACTGCCTAGCAGCACCACTAGCATTGTATGGACAAGGCTGTTTAGAAGCGATGAGAATGAAGCACCAAGTCCCATACCAAGGAAATTGCTCCGCAAACTCCGATGGCTTTCCAGCCAAGCCCGCAACGCCAAGCAAGAGCGGGGTGCTTCCCTTAGCATCTCTGGCCCTTTTGGGAAGGCCTGTAGATCTGGAGTTGGGTTGTTGCCTTGCTTGTTATTAGGTGCCACGCATTGCACCTTGGATTATCGTGTAGATATAATTCCAGCTGTTTCTTTTTTTTTTTTTTTTTTTTCCCCGCCAAATTTTTTTCTTCACCTACTTTTACTATAGAATATCATTTCCTGGCATTTTCAACCGTTTATTTATTAGTTTGTCCCATACTTGGCGCTCCTATTTTATCGCTTGTTTTATTGTTGTATCGAGATTCACGTGCTCCTGAAATTATCGATCCCTTGAGTTGCTTTGCTCAGCTCAGCCATCGAGCCTCCTGTTATATATATACTTCAGAGCAACCCTTTATTCTTAGTCAAACCGCCACTACAAGCATCTATACGTCTTATTTCTACATACACGACATCCAGCGCTCATAAATAATGCTCGACGAAAACCTTCCCACTTTTCGAGGCAGGCAGTCGGCCGAAAACCCGCTTAATACCCTTTACAGCTTTACCCACCATGGCTCTACACCGTCTCCTGAGTTTCTCCTGCGACGTCCCGACCCCACACTCCCTGAGGCCAAGAACAAATATGCCGTCGCGCTAGCTGACCCAATACTAAACGACGTCATTTACGCTGAAGTCTTGGTTGCACCCGAGTGGAAGCAGTCGTCGGCTTTGGACGGCGTTAGTGGAGGAACTACGGATCCCACGCCCCCGGAAAACATTAACCTGCAGCTGTACAACCCCGACCAGACCGTTGTGCTGCGTCAAGTGCCCGGCTCATGGGGCCGGGGAGGCAGCTGGGATTTTGAGCTACCCACGGTGTCCTTCAAAAAGCCTACAACCAGCCAAATCGACCGTGAGGCTGTGGCCGGGCCGGCTGCCCGCGATTTGATCCCCCGACTGACCTTCCGTTGGAAGCGCGAGCGTCTTAGCAAGGGCATGACATGTTACCTGGTGGGCAAGACGGAAGACGCAGGGCCTGGCCGTCGCGGCACTAAGGAGCCAGACATTACGGTAGCACTGGCCGAGCAAGGACGCAATGGCGAAACTCTGGTGGCACTGTACGAGCCGAACATGCGACGCGTGGAGCTAGAGGACCGCAAAGGTTTTGATATGCTGCTATTGTTAAGTCTCGAGGTCATTCGTGACTTGTTCCTCAACTCCAAAGACCCATACAACCTCGATGGTCACAACGGTCGTGGCCGCAGGGCTTCACAACCTGTTGCCGGAACCGCTTTGAATTCTCACCCCCCTTTCGCCAACACAGCCCCAGACGCCGCCGAAAAGCGAACCGAGGCTGGGCAGCCTTGCAAGACCCCGCCTCCTCCAAAAGGCTCTACACCACCCACAAAAACATCATCCTCGGTGCGGCCAAGTACCAAGAGCAAAACCCCGCCACCAATACGGCAAACACAAGCCGAGATCGACGCCGAGACCGAGCGGCTAAAGGCCATGGTAGAACAGGAAGAGCGTGAGCGTCAAGAACGCGAGCGGCTACGAAGGAAGGAACGAGAGCGGGAGGAAAAACGACGCCAGGAAGAGGCTGAGAGACTAAAGCGAGAACGTGAGGCCGAAGTGGAGCGCGAGACCGAGCGGCTCCGACGGCTGTACGGCGTTGAAGGCCAGGATTTTAATCAGCACTCTCCTATCCGCCCTATTTCGCCCTTGGAAGACGAAACGCCCACGCCATTTTTGCCGCCACGGCCAGTCAGCATGGGGCCGTCGCAGTTCCAGGCCCAGACTCAGAATCTGGGCCAGACTCCGGGCCAGCCCCGGCCCCTCTCGGCATACCAACAGCACTTTGCACAGCCCCCACCGGGTCAGGCCCAAAGCCAGGCCCAGGGGAATAGCAAGCCTAGCAATCCCTTTGCAGCCTTCTCTAATAAGTTGGAGAACCTCCCATTGGCAGGGCAGGCCGCTTCGACAGTGCAAGGGTTTTTGGGGAAAATCAAGAGAGACGAAAAGAAGACGAACAAAAAGACAACATAGGCCGGGCTACACAAGGCGGAGGAGGGCCAGGGCTGAGATGTTCGTCTGCATTTGTGGGGGTAGTTGAGCAAATAAATCATGACACATGGCATAGCATACACATAACATACATCATTTATCGCACAGTTTTTGACAGCTTGTAAACAAGCCTGCATATCGCTGAAGTTGGATTCACTTGTGTTAATAACCTCTGTTATCTATTTCTACTCTAAACTTCCCGCTTTCCCACTCTGTCATCACGCTGCCTCGGTCTTGATCCATGCGCTAGACAGGTCAGTGAAGAAGGAGGCGCCCTGAACCTTGGTAGGTGCTCCCTCAGTAGTCACATTGCAACTCTTGATCCAGCTTCCCTGGGCTGCATACTTGTCGGCAATGTACTTGGTATAGTCGGAAAGCTTGCATGACGATCCGGGGCCGGACTTGCACGAGGGAATGGGATAGACGGCGTCGTTGAGGAGCACGCGCACATAGACCTCCTCTTTGGTAGTAGTCGTCTTGCTCTTGCTCTCGGCATGCTTCGAGGTCGTCTGGGTTTCGGTGATATTGCAAGTCATGCGCTCCCATGAAATGCCGCCTCTCATGCATGTGTATCTCGACGACACAAACAGCCGGTTGGGGTCACGTTTAGTCGACGAGAGCGCAGCCTGTTTGTCGAAGACTCCCGATGCAGCGACCAGCTGGTTCAGCTGGCCGTCGTTCAGGAACACTGTCAGCAGCTTGGGCACCTCAAAGGCTGCGCCTGAGGCATCGACGCCCGTAGTTGTTCCGTTGCTAGCTCCCAGAAGCTTGACCAACGTGTCTAGGAAAGGCATCATGATGCGTGGCGGCAGATCCTTGCCGGGTCCAGTGCCATAGTAGTAGCGCAAGTCCTGGGAGTACTCATAGTCAAGCAGTTCGGCGTCGGTGAAAACACTGCACCATGGCGACAGACGGCCGGTGATCTGTGACTCAAAGCCGCACAGATACGGCATCTGCGCTACGTCGGTGGATGTCAGCTGCAGGTCTCCCTTGATCAGAGCTTGCAGGCGTTTCTGAACGGGCGGGATGTAGATGGCCTTCCACGCCTCGGCAAGTGAGCCGCCCTCGTCATCGCTAAAGGCCGGGCACTGGTCGCCAGGCGCCAGCGAGTTGCCGATAGCACCAGTATAGCCCTTGCTAGTCACCGATACAATCTTGCCTAGCTCCTCAGCACGCGGACCCAGGAAGCCTCGGGCGAAATTGCGCGCTGTCTGGATCACACGCGTGTAGTTGTTGGCCCACGTGTAAAAGGCATCGCCGTCCGTGTACAGGTCAGGGTAGCGCGTGCGAAGCGTGTAGCCCATATCATAGGCTTCCTTCCAGCCAGTGGGACTCTCCATGGCAATCTGAGCCGAGGGGTTAGTCAGAACAGGTTCCCAGTCCTTAAGGAAGGAAAGAGAGCCGGTGGCAGTGAACTGCGCAGCCTGAAACTAAGCGAGGGGTAGACACATTGATTAGCAAAGCGTACAAGTCACGTAGCGATGGGCAAATACGTCGATAATAGTGAATATCAAGCATAAGAGAACAAGAAGCCACTTACGCGCTCGTACATGGAAACCCAGCCATTATACGCCCCAGTGTCGGGGAAACGTGAGCCGTGACGAGAAACGTACGCAGCACGATCAACCTTGCAGTTGCCAGGCACACTAGACGAGATCTTGTTCACGTTCGGGCCTGGCACGTGATGGATGGTGTTAGTGTAAGCATTGTGATAGGCTAGCAGCGGCAGCAGCAGTAAGGCTCACCGGCGAAGTAGGGGCCATTAGCTCCGGCATGCTTCAGAGGCTCTTTGGCAGAGGTGCTAGCCGGGTTTTTGATTGCGTCCTCGGGCGCAAGGAGAATCTGATTGGCCGATGAGGACGATGAGGAAGCCGAGCGGGGAGAGACAGAGACGGCATTGGCGGCTGCGGCCAGCAGAACGACGGTGTTGAAAAATGGAGCCATCGTGTATTACAACAAAAAGAAGGTATTAAATTAAAAATATATGTAAGAAAAATAACGCACAAGAAGATGGTCGAAGACAAGAGGAGAGCGACACAAGGCCATAGGCAAAAGAAGATCTCGAATCTACCACCTACGAACGTCGGCCCCAAGTCCCTTCTTATACTTTATCTTATGATTGATTTGGATGATCACACCCTCCTCAGCCCTTCCTTACATGGCCAAAGCATGCGTGCCATAGAGACAATACTAGCACTCCTTACACTCCCATTATCTAGTGTACATAAATTACATAGCATGCAAGCGTATGTAACCCAGGCCTCGGCCTTTGCACTAGATCCCATATTGATCGGCCATCTAGAGCTGATCCCCGACCCACGTGCCATTGGCCGTTGACACCAAAGAGGAGAGGGTCCGAAGAAGCGAGATTGCCACAAAAGGTGTCTCTGCCAGCCAGCCCGTGCAAGAAGAGAATGAACAAAGCCAGTGTCCCAATATGCGTCGAGGCATCTTGTCTCCGATGACAAGCGCTGTGCTAGACCAGCCTTGGTTTCCCATCACCAAGAAGGCTTGCCACAATGTGTGCGCCACGTTGAAGCTCTAGCGCCTGTGATTGGCCCTCCCCCGTGAAGCTCTGAGCAATCCTTCTAGCAATATCAGCGACAGCAGGGGGGACAAGGCAACAAACGTGTGTGCAATGTATATGGTTTGCTTGTACGTACAGCTTCATGCCAAGTTCAATAGCTTGGAGCTCGGGTTTGCCATGAGACGCCATTTTAAGTCGAGAGAGCCACGTTTTACCCGCACGGAAGAACTTCCTGTCCGTGTGCTTGTCAACGTGTTTGGCAAAGGGCCCGGACCGTGAATACCGGTCTAGGGTCACAGTGTGATCCTAGGGTTACCAGGCCCTAGCTGTCATGCTATTATGGGGAACGACATTAGCGGCATCTGCCGTGTCCCTCCTTCCTTTGTTGTCGTTGCACACAGCAAGTGGAGGTGCCGTGCCTGCTGATTTGATGCGCCTCTTTCCTTTTTCTGCGGGTGGTTCTTTCTTCTTTCTTCTTTTGTCTTTTGTCTTTCGCATTTTATTATTTTATTTTATTGTATTTAATTCGGTTCTTTTCTTTTCTTGTTGCACTGGGGCTGATGAGGCCATTTTCTCTTCGTTTTTCTTAATTTCTCATGCAGAGACCCGACGCAGCGAGACTTCGGGCTGGGGTCTCGCAAAATGCAAACCAAGGTCTTGATGGCAAACCCGAGAAGCCTTGAAGCCTGGACTCGACAGAAACTAAACAGGAAGGTGGCTGCTGACTGTTCCCCGATAACATGCAGGTGGGCCCTCTCATTCGCTGGTGCACAGCGCGCAGAAAAAGTGACAACTCGCTTTTTTTTTTTTTTTTTTTTTTTTTTTCTTCTTCTTTTTCTTTTTTTTTTTTTCATGGTTAGGGTGTCTCATTATTCGTTTTTTTTTTGAAAGCTATGTCAAAAAAAGGAAAAAAGGCTTTGATGTAACAAAGCTGCCTGAAGCCGATGTCTTGCATTCTGTGTGAGCCAATTCAACAAAAGGCCTTAACTGTCTCTTCCCCTCCCCTCTTCTGTGTGTACCTTGCTCTTCTTTTCCCGCTTCTAGTAAATCCCAAGCTCCAAGCTTTGTTCTCTCCTGTCTGCATTATCTGAGCTAGTGGGGGTGCAATAGCAGCTACACGTGCCACCTTGAAGATAAACACCCGCCCGGACACCAACCCAAGGGCATCAACCCGCTACTATATAGGGACGGAAACAGCAAAGCTTTGACACTGCTTTGTTTTTGTTTTTATCTTCATTTCTTCAAATCCATTCCCCATCGCGCATACATTCACGCTTTCCTATCCCACCCGTTCATCCCGTATCATCATGTCCAACTCAAGTGTCAACGCTCCTTGGAAGCTGGACCCCGAGTTCTCCAAGGCAACCTCTGCCATCTATACCGCCCGGTCCGTGACTCCCAAGATCCCTGCCTCCGCTATCAATATGCGGCGCCAAATGTTCAACGCTACGACGAAGATGCTTCGATACACGCGTACAATCAAGCTGGATCCGCGCGTTCAAGTTGCCCAGTACGAGTTTCCCTCGTCGCTAGACGGCACCAACATCAAGATCTTTCATTACTTCCGCAGTGACATCCACAAGGGCGGCCCACTGACCGCTGCGCTATTGCATTGCCATGGCGGCGGCTTTATGTCGGGCAGTGTCGATATCCTGGATGAAGGTGTGCGTCTCCACGTCGGCGCCACTGGCATACCCTGGTTCTCGGTCGAGTTTCGCTTGGCTCCCGAGCATAAATACCCCACGCAGATACAGGATTGCTTCGACGGGCTCAAATGGCTTTACTCCAAGACAGCCGAGTTTAATGTTGACCGCCGTCGGATTGGCGTCGTCGGCGAGAGCAGCGGCGGTGGCCTCGCTCTTGGCGTTGCCATGTTAGCCCGTGACCAGGCGCTCTCGCCTCCGCTGGCCAAGCAAATCCTTGTGTACCCCATGGTGGACGATCGCATCCTGACTGCCGACCCTAAGGTCGAGCCCATCGCAAGCATGACCATCGAGGACATCATCTGTGGCTGGACCTGCATGCTGAACGTGCCACCAGGGAGCGAGGATGTGCCTATTTACGCTGCTCCAGGGCGTGCTACGTCTGAGGACTTCGTAAATCTGCCCCCGGCCTATATCGAAGTAGGTGTGATCGACACCTTTCGGGACTCGATTATCGAGCTGGTGCAGAAGCTGCTGAAGGCCGGCGTTATGACCGACTTCCACCTAGTTAATGGCCAGGTTCACGCTGCCGAATTCTTGGCCCCAGAGACGGCTATTTCAAAGAGATATTTAGAGTTGCGCCAACAAGCCATGACTAGCTTCTAAGGGCCTCCCATTATTTCATATGTCTTGTTTTCTTTTTGGTTGCTCCTTTCTCCGCGTAGTGTCATGTAACAGCGGCCATTTCTTTCAGTCACAAACATGCGGTTCATAATAATAGCAACATCTATATTCTATAAACATCCCATCCTTTTTAGCCCGTACCGTGTAGACATGAATTTGGAGATTCTACCTGTACAGTAAAGAATACGCTTGGTGCTAGTGACTAGAAGAGAAGAAAAGTGACAAGAAAGAGATAAGGGAATGAATGTCCCAAAGGAAAGGAAAAAAGGAAAAAGGAAAGCGATATGTGCTGATGATTGGAAACTCCTGCTGGTATACACAGAAACAGACAGACCAAGAACTTGATAAACCGTGAAGAAATTGGAAAGAAAGAGGTGCGAGGGACGCAGGTGAGGGGAGGGGAGAGAAGAGAAGAGAAGAGAGGAAAAAGAAGAAACAAAGGGACAAAGGGAATGGATCGATGGACGAAAAGAAAGAGAAAGGAAGGAAAGAAAAAAGAAAAAGGGCAGGAAAAGGCCTAACCATGCGAAGACATACTGACTAGATGTTGGTTTTCGCGGTATATATGGCGTCGATATAGAGAGAAATATGCAAAACATGAAAGAAAGTGGCAAGAATAAAGACAAGGATGAATAGAAGGGGTCTTAGGACAGCCCTCCAACGCTAATTCTCCAACTAGATAATGCCACCTGGTGGATCATAGCCTGCTGCCGCCCCCCGGGCTGCCGTATTCAGGCCCGCACTCCCTGGAATATCCTGCGGGCCTTCATGGGGATTGGGGTTGGTTTTACGGAGCATGAACATGGGCTTTTTGCCCTCTTTGTCGAGTTGCTTGAACAAAATCAAAGGCTTTTCGTTGGGTCCTAAGCATCTCTCCTGGTCGCCGTATACAATGTATAGTGAATACTGTTCCCAGGGTGCATTGATTTGGTACTTTCGCAAAGCCGCAGGCAGCACTTTGTAGCATGGATCTTCCAGGCTGACGCGGAACGATTTGAAAATTTCCATGGGCGTGTTGCTGCCCGAAGCGCCCGGGGTATCTGGAACGGGAGTTTCGCGTCGTCGATGTGGCTGTTGTGCCTTGTCACGGGAGTTGTGGCCATAGTCGCTTTCGGTAAACGTTGAGCGGGTAGACGAAGCGGGTTCAGCACGGTATGAGCGGGAAGCAAGTGTTGTTTGTTGAAGGACGGGGGGGGAGGTAGGCGATGGTATGTTGGTGTTGTAGACGGGAGAGGAAGTTCCGGGAGTAAGGCCACCATTCAGATTCGAGAGGTGGGTTGACGAAAACGCTCGTTCGGTAGTGCTGGCATCCTCCATGATCGGTCGTTCATGGGTTGTCTGCATGTGTGAGGGGGAAGGTGCCATGACGGGCTGGAAGCGTTTTGTTGAAAGCGTGCGGCCCAGAATTCCTGTAGATCCGGGGCCAGATGATGGAGGGACAGCGGTTTCGAAGGAATAACTAGGGTTGGCAGCATTGCTGACATTGGGGAGAGGTGCTTGGACGTCTTTGACTAGACGGAGAGCCGGGAGCATGTCTTCCCTAAGGCGTCGGAAGTCTTCGGTGATACGGCGAAGATCTTGCTCGAGTGTGTTTGCGCGGTCGTCTCGCTCACGGATCTGGTCCATCAACATGCGGATGTCCTTGATAGTGGCGTTCGTATATTGAGCCTCGGCATCGGCGGCTAGTTGAATGTTTGTTAGGTCATGTTATGTGCTATCATGGGCGTTGGGTTTCAAGAGAGTGCATACACAAAGGAATATAGTGGTCGGTGTCTATCTCTACATCCTGGGCTCTTTTCACATCGTAAACGCTCTTCAGGATAGTCAGACGGTGGCCGACACTGGTGATGCCCATGCTTTTGAGATCATCGTGGAGCAAGGCAATCAAAGCCTCGCCAATGATGCCGTTTTCTGTTTGGGGTGAAGAGACCAAAGTTAGCTTGTGTTGTGGTGGAGTAGATTACCAGGAGGGCCGCAGCGGCGTGGGAAGCCCGTACCAAGGAAAACATTGGCGTATTGTGAGAGGCCAATCGTGGCCAAGAAGTCAACACACTCCTCGGCCGACCAGTCCATTATCAAAGTCTCGGGGAGGCGGTCGCCGGGGCCGAGGTGGCCGTATGTTGTGGGGGTATGTTCGCTTGAGGAGGGCATTTCAGAGTCGTATGGTGATGCCAGGGAGTCGGCTACAGGCGAGCTATCCGCAATGTGTCCATCGTACTCGTCGTCGGCGTCCGACTCGGTATAAACGGCTCTTGATTCGAAGCTCATGATTCCAAGTTGGTCATAAAGCAAGCCAGAGAGGGGCACGGTCGGAGTTGCAGGTAGGGCGGGACGAGGATTGAACTACAGCGATGGTGGGGTTGGTTCAAGGCAGAGCCGAGTAGTTGTATGTTCGTATTGAGAGAGTAGAAAAGAGAACTCTCGCACTCTTTCAGTGGGTGATGTCTCGGTCTGGGAGAAAGCGCCTCGTATAGGAGCCAGGGAAGGGTTGGTGGATTCGTTGTGTTGCGATCTGGGGTGCTATTGGAGCTGGACACAAGCACCAAACTGTTGTGAGCAAAGGGGGTAGACGGAAGGAGTATTACGCAGATTCCAAGACGCCGACAATCAGCCAAGTGCAATGCACGAAGGAAACAGGACGCAAAAGATGGAAAGCAACGCCTGCCTCGAGGACTGGAAGGGGCACAAGCCAGGGCCGAGGCTGGAGAGCTGCAGAACAGGGCACAGGGGCACAGACAGAGCAGCAGACGCCAAGGGGCAGACAGAGGGCGGAGTATGTGGCCAGAGGCGTATCGTGGACGTTTGGCGGCAAGGAATGGCAGAAGAAACAGGTGCTCGAGACACAGAGCAGCCAGGAGGTTAATTGCGTGTATGTGGGACAAACAGGGCAGGACTGTCGAAAAAATGCGAGAGACGAGAGGCGACAAACGAGGCGGATTTTCGAGGTGTAAGTTGAGGAGACGGCCGTGCAACAGCTGGCGTAGACTCGAGACGACGTACAGTGCGATCGAGGAGGAGAGCGAGGAGGACGATAAAAGAAGAGCGTGTATATTGCAGGTGCAGGACGGGGAGGCGAGCAGGCTGAAGATGACGAGTCTGCAATCCACGCCGAGGAAAGGGGCTGATGAGAATGGGGAGGGGGGGGATGGCGATTATCGAGAAGAGGAAAAAATGGGTGTACAAGAGGCCGACAAGATGGAAAGAGAAGAACACAAGCGCTTGCAGCCACACAGAGGTACAGACAAGACAGGCCGTCAAGATGGCGATAGCAATGCAAACGAGAGGATGAAACTTGGCTTAAGTGCAAGTTTTTGGACTGAACCAAACAAACGAAAGCCGACTTGGGGGGGGGGGTTCTGGTCTGTGCTTGTGCCTCTTTTTTGTGTGCGCCTTCTGTACTGGGCGGCCCTGCACTGGACGGTGTGGTTGACAGGGCCTGGCTGGGAGCAAAACCAAACTTTTGAAGGCAAAGGACGACGGCGACAGGGAGGAGTTCTAGTGCTGGAGCCAGCAAGCCTGTTTGTTTTTTTCGGGTCGTTCGCTCAGTCGCCTGTTCGCTTGTTCGCTCAACAGGCTAGCAGGCGTTGCAGCTTTGGTTATGGGCGGTTTGTCCGTATCGAGCTGTGCAATATAGAGCGTAATATAGAGCAGGCTGTAGCGTAGTATGGCGTATATTGCAGTTGTGCCTTTCATATAGCTGGTTATAATAGCACTCATCAAACTGGGTACAGCTACGCTACCCTCTATAATTTCGTTGTTGGGTGCAAAATCAAAAAGGGCTTCGAAGGAATCGCTGCAAGTACAGGCCCTGGAGATTGGGGGAAAACGGGAGCATCGAGCATTGAGTTTAGTTGGAAGATGATGAGACAGGCGGGAAAAAAAGAAAGGGGAAGAGACATAGGGTGACAGGATTGAGCAGGAGGAGAGGAGGGGAAAGAGGGGAGAAGAGAGGCACAAGGGACGAGCGGGCCCTTGGTCTCGACTAAGGCATCAATCATTAATCGTCGCCCACGGCTTCCATCAGAACATGTTACAGGTTCTTCCTCGCGTCGCGATTCCGGTGGTCAAATAAATGCACACAGGAGAGCTGGCCGCACCTGTCCAAGATCTCCATGTCCACACGACTGTCCATACGCCCCGATGGTCCCATGTTCATCCACGCTCACGTCCATATCCACATCCCCATCCACATCTAGATGCGTCCCCATAGAGACTAAACCACAGGACTATACCCAAGCACACCACTGCGAAACTCTTATCCTTCTCGTGCCCCTCCTATCCTCCTTCTTCCTCTGTTGCTATATACAGCTCCTTAGGGTTCCAAAGCTTCCCCGTGCTTGTTCGTAGTACGGGTCCAAGGTCGCAGAAAAGCGGCACATGGTAAGAGAACGAGAGCCAAAAGCCTAGCTAGCCAAGCGGGCCCCTTGCGGAGCCATTGTAGGGCCTCGTAGAACCCTATACGACTCTCCGGGGCACCAAGCTCTCTCTCCCTCTCTCTCCCCACTTTGCTAATATGAACAAAAGGTCCCAGAGAAGATATCACAAGGGAAAGACAGGAAAAGCCCTGGTTAAAATAAAAGTTGGATGAAAGCAAAAACAGCTAATGGGCTGTCTTGGGCTTGGACCGTGCACAGTTTGATGGCGTTAATGGTT
This sequence comes from Ceratocystis huliohia, assembly GCA_038382965.1. NCBI lineage: Eukaryota > Fungi > Ascomycota > Sordariomycetes > Microascales > Ceratocystidaceae > Ceratocystis > Ceratocystis huliohia. The sequence continues at coordinate 27,824 of JAXCEX010000167.1, forward strand.
AATGACTAATGGCTAATGGCAACAGGAGGGCCTGTAAATACAGGCTCCTACGGGCCGCTACAGGCCCCTACAAACGGCCCCCCTTGGCGCCCTTCAGGCCTTTGTGTGCATCGTTCGTCCCCTGAAAAGTGTTACATGACATGCACAGCAGGACAGCAAAGGTAGCACTGGCGTTGGCATCCTTTTTCCGCGCTCGGGAGTATTGTCTACATGTTCCAGTATATGACAGGCCGTCAGCTTTCGAGTACCCGATACCGGCATCATCAACGCTGCCCATTCCCCTCTAACTATAGGCAGCGTAGGAGCGGGCTTGCTCTATTTCTCTCCCTCGCTGCCGCGTATAGCTTCGAAGGCCTCTCTGCAGGAGAAGAGATGGGAGGTTCAACTTCGCCTTGTCGTTAGGCTGTCCGTAAGACGGGGATAGAAAGGAGAGGGTCAAATGGCTTGCCGCGATGTAATACATACAGGCTCATGCACGTACTTACACACAGGCGCTCCAAGTATACGCGCATACACATGTACATCGTCACATCAAGCCTTTTCCTCTAGTAGCTACTATGCCTAAACTATCTTGGTCCCAATAAGGCACACATACATCGAATTACGACCCCCCTAGGCCAGTGCTGGGCTGGGATGTTCACACAATTTGGCGGGGCCCTAGTATAAACAGGCTTTGCGTGTCTTGGTATCACTCAATATATCAGATATCAGATGAAGTCTCCCACAAGCGAGACACGCCTAGATACTTGCTATAAACTGGATTTGTAGATGCGTAGCACATGTATCATCTGCTATATGGTACATTTAGGTACGTAAGCCCATACTCGCCGTAACACATGATTTTCCTACAACTCCGTGTCTACTTTCTATGCCATGCCATGCCTACACAAGATCACTAGACCTATCAAGCCCCTAACAACCCGGAGATCTCAACCTACAGCACGGCTTTGGAGAGTGGTACAAGGGGAGAACAAGACTAATAAGAGTTGAGGCAACTAACAATGGGACTTGGTGTACATCAGATGACCTCCGAAATTAAATCATTATCATGGAACTGATATTACGGAACTATCAATCCTGCGCCTTTGTATAAATGAAATGCAGCCTACGACATTGGACGGTCGGAATTTGAGAAGCTTGGCGTATACAGGAAGGTCCGGTATTTGAGGCAAATAGAGCGGGCTAGCCAGTCCTTCGCATCTCTGTCCTCACTTCCATCGCAAGCACACTTGCTTTTCTCTCTCTCTCTCTCTTCCCACGTCCAGCCAACCACTTTGGCACTAGTAGTCTGATGTTGGCAAGGGGAATTAGCCAGAAGACCTCATAAGCTAAGGCGAAGAAATTCCGGATCCTATTCGTCCATCCTTTACTTCCCCCGTCTCTATTAACCCGGGGTCCTGACTTCTATTGCTATAAAAAGGAACGCCATCTACATGAGTGTCTTGGTGGGCGGATAAGTACGAGCATGAATAGCTTCGTCTCGGCTCGAGCTGGTCGATCAACGTCAACCTTGCTTGGGCTACGGATAAAAGACAGAGCTAGAACAAGAGAATCAAAGTTCTGCGGACAAGTATGGGATGCATACAACACAGTCCCTCCCCCTCTTTCCCTCTTACTACTGTTCTTATGCCGTCTTATTCTTAGCTTCTTATCAAGAGCTCCCCTCCCCTAGTTCTTTACATAACAACCAACAGCCCAACCTGCCAAAACTTGTTACTCTTCCGCCCCTTGAATCATTCCTGTTATGTCTTCTGGCGTTTCACAATCCTTCCTGCCAGTCCAGAAGGACTAAAGTATAGGACTGCAAGCCAAATGCCAAGAGCGTATATACATGCAGACATACTTTGGTGTGGTTTTTGTCTGGTATTTCTTTGGCTCCCATATAATCAAAGCTCTTTATTCCTTGTCTGGCTTGCTCAGCACTTTGCAAGTCACCATCCACTCACTCACTAATCATCCCCTCCAAGATATCAACAACATGCAAGTCTATGGCACTCACACGTCATATCCTTTTTCTTTTTTTCCTTCCCACCATATAGCGACGTCATTGTGTAGTAAGTTCATTAAGTACGAATAAAAGAAGAGGAAAAGGAAAGAGAAAGTAAAAAACCCCACGCCACAAACATTACGCAAACAAGCACGGCAAATGCAGCTAAACAAAGAGATGGCAAAGAAGCAAATAAAAAGCGCATAATGAAGAAGTAGCAGCAAAGCTTGAACAGAATGAAAATAAATAAATCAAAAAAGGCGTGCTTGCTTTGCTTCATCGCAAAGGGTGCTTTGCATCTTCTGCGTTGCATGCCAACACATCTTCAATTTTCCACCGAGGCGCCACATACTGGCCCACCAAATTGTTAGCTTTGCGCCACTCGGCTTCCGTCTCTGGCGTTACGCCTTCCGGCAGCGGTGGCTGACCACCCGAGATGCCCGATGAGTATTTGAGCTGGAGCAGATCCCCAACTTCATCACAGGCCATCAGTAGACGATTCAAGTCTTCCTTGTTGTGTGCTGCCGAAATACAGAACCGGACACGTGACGAGATAAGTGGCGTGGCCGGGTAGCCGACAATCACAACCGAGATCTTACGATTAAGCATTTCCTGACTAAAGGCAGCCATCTTTCCGGGGTTATACACGGCAGCTGGGATAATGGGTGAGTCATCGTGGCCATAGACAATAAATCCAAGTCGCTTGAGTCCAAGACGGAGGTAGCGAGAGTTGAAGGCAATGCGTTGCAGACGTTCCTTGCCCTGGCCAGGAAACAATTCACCGGTAATCATTTTGAGCGAAGCCAGAATTTGCATCAAAACTGGAGGAGTAGGCGCCTCGCCTAGTTGTGTAGCCGCATTAGTACTCTTGAGCTGCGAGATGACATGCTCGTCGGCTGCAACATAGCCACCGTTGGCGCCAAATGACTTGGTCAATGTACCCATCAGGATATCCACTTCAGCGGGGTTAATGCCGAAGTAATCGCAAACACCACGGCCGCGGGGACCAAGGGCGCCAATGCTATGAGCCTCATCAATAAAAAGGTAGAACTTGTAGCGCTTCTTGAGCTCAAGTAGGCCAGGGAGATCACACATGGTACCTTCCATTGAGTACAAGCCCTCAACAGCAACCAAGATCTTTTTCCAGGGACGGTGAGTTCGGGGCTGGCCTTGAGCAATGGCATCACGGAGAGTGCGCTCTAGATCTTTCATGTCATTGTGCTTGAAGGCACGGATGACAGCGCCGGAGAAGCGAGCCCCAATGCGGATCGAAGAGTGGTTCAGTTCGTCAGAGATAATCAGGCAACCCTTGGATACCAGGGCAGGGAACGAACTCGAATTTGTGACAAAGCCCATAGAGAAGACCATGGCAGCAGGCTTTCCAACAAAGCTGGCAATTTCCTTTTCAACTTCCAATGCAAGATCCGAAGTACCAGCGTCAGCACGAGGGCTGCTGCAGCTCACGCCATAGGTCTTGACACATTCCTCAACAGCATCAGCACAGGGGCCCTCGGACTGGGCAAAACCCAGATAGTTGTACGAGCTCATATTAAGGGTCTCAGTGGCGCTTCCAGTATAGACGAAGGAGCGGTTCCAGTCATTAGAGATACGATCCATGACCTTAATGTAGCGACCAGGGACGCCAGTTGACAAGCGGGCAAAGCAGTCATCCAAACGGATCTTGAGACGGCGAACATAGAAACTGTCAAAGTCCTCATTGAGAGGGGCATAGCCATTAGACGCTTTAAGGGGGGCATAAAAGCGATTGTCGCCGAAACGCTTGCCAAAGAAATCTCTGACGTGGCCAAGAATGATAAAGAGAAGGTAGCTGATGTAAGTGGTCAGGATGAAGTAGTAAGATGGCTCATCAATAATAGGGGCGGCCAAAGGCTCTCCGTGATGCTGGCTCACGTAGAGATCGGTTGGATCGGTCAGGGGGCCAAACTGTGCGTCCATGAAACGTTGACGGGCAAGTTCCTGTTCGGTAGGGGGTTTGAACAAGACCTTTTCAGAAGAGCGAGCGCCATCAAGCTTTGAATCGCAGTCATTGCCATCGGGACTCAGACTAATGGCTGGGAGACTTGAAGATGGTGAAGAGTCCTGCTGGGGAGTGGATGTGGATATCTTTTCCTGGGCGACTCGAAGGGCTTGTTGGTGTGATGGACAGGATTCCGACCCCAAGAGCGCGAGACGATTCTTGGAAGAAATGGAAAGGCGCCGCTCGGTTACTTCATCGATAGTTTGTGTCATGACTGCAGTGGAAGAGGAGGCTGAGGAAATGGTATTGGACACCTTGCGGGGCATACCAGGCAAGAGAAATCGACGTTGCCTGGGCCAATTGAAGTAGCCAACGTAGATTGGGCTGAGAAAGGAGAAATTCTAAGTACGGCGGGATAAAATACACCTATAGGGTCCAGTGATTCCCAGGTTTCTTTTTGGATTCTTTTTGGATTCCTCGATATCTCGTTATCGTGGGTTGGAGGGCAACGAGGTTGCAACGTGAGGTGAATCAATCTATGCGTATACGATGTGGCAAGTCGAGGGGTAGCCTTAGGACGTCAATTCACGAGAAAGTAAAAAAGATATGGGCGGATAGCGAGAAAAATTAAAAGGGGCGTAGAAGAAAAAGAAAAAGAATGTGAAGAAAGGAACAGCGGAGGTTACGGCAAGGATTTGTGTGAGGCGACAACGCGTTTCTCTATGTGATAGCCACGACAGGACAACACAGGACGATCGGCCAGATAAGATTGGATAGGAAAGGTGTCTAGGCACCACACACTAAATGACCAACAGCTACTGAAGTGTTAGCAGCAAATTGAGACGAGAGGGAGGGAACGTAAAAGAAAAAGAAGGAAAAAGAAGGTGTAGGAGGGAGAAGACCATGGGAGGGAGAAATAGCGAAGGAGAAGAAAAAAGGAGGGGCCACCCGAACGGTCGAATAGTACATGACAGGCCAGTTTATGCTATGCTCACTATCTGTCTGTATGTATGTATATGTATGTACAGGGGACCGGGAGCCAGAAAAAAAGGAACAGGAATAAACAGCTAGTCAGACACGAGCACGAGCGGTGAACATTGCTACGTTCGACTGGGTGGAGCTCTCGTGACAAGACAGTCAACTAGGCCAAACGGAGCGAAGAGATGCTGGTAATATCAATCAATGGCTTGCCTGTTTGCCTTGATGGGTGGGTATGCAGATGGAATGGAATGGGGATAGAGAGATAGACATGAAGGGAAACAGAAACGGCCTGTTTGGCACCGCTTGGACATGCATGTGCTTTGGATTTGGCTTGTGATAAACAAAAGCAAGCACTTGCATCAGCTATCAACCAGAGAAGCGTAGGCGAGCAAAACTCGGCAGGAAGAAGCAAACGACAAGGCCGGCCGGCTGATGAAGCACTGCAATCATACCGATAATGCTTGCTGTGTCTTCAACTCGACCGTGCAATAACCATGGGACGCAGGCAGACGAAGGACAAAAGAGAACGTACCGACATGCAATTATCTTGTATGGTAAGACAAGGTAATCAAATTGAGACTGATAATCGAAAGAAAAAAAATGAATTAAAACGGAGGAAGAAGAAGGGAAAATGAAGGTAAAGGTGAAAGTGAAAGAAAAGACATAAACAGATGAGCACAAAAGAAGAAAAAAAAGGAAAGAGCAAACTGAAGTACAGAGTGGGAAGTAGGCAAACAAGAGAAGGAGGAAGAAAAAAAGGAGAAAGACGCAAGAAAAGAAGTCGCAGAGCAACAAGGCAAGCAGAGTATGAGAAGGCAAGGCTACTACCAAGAAGAGCAACTAAAAAGAGCCAATAGAGTATTGAGTGCAGCAGGAATTTCGCGGCTGAGAAATCCAAAATCCGCAACTACCTTATTCTACAAAAAGGGCTCTAGCTAAAGGATGGACAAGTCCAGATCAGATACATGCAAGTATACTACTGAGTGCCTGCTACTGCAATGCTACCAATGCTACATGGTCTGTGTCTTGAAATCTGGCCTTGTTCCTGAACTAGAAGGAGCGCCTCCGTTCCGTCCCATTGTATCCCGTTCCATTCCCAATCGTTCGACCATTGATTGAATGGATGAACCAATCGTAGACAGCCTTGCTTCTATCCTATTATATTCTGTGTTGTTGTATCTTGTATCTTGTACCTTGATATTAAACGCTTATTTTACCAAGAAGCAAAGCAGAAAAAATCTGCATCCTTCCAGCCTTGCATGTTGAAGCCCATACCCCTTTTTTTAGTCTAGACTATTTTCACTTGCCTGAAGAGCAAGCCGACTTACAAAGGGCGCCAAAAGAGCGCGAAGAAATAATAAATGGCAATAATTGGCACTCCTTTTTCCAAGGGTACTCGCAGACAAATGCTTTTAGTTGGCTCCTTGAACGAACTGGTGGCATCTCTTCAACAGCATTCGGACTCTTAGACAAATCAATAAATGCATCATTGATGGGGTTGTACAAGGTCCCTGAGGCTTCGAGCAGCTAGCACAAAGTGCAACCCATTAGTGGAGATACACTAGTCTGCTTTTAACCCTAACAGAGTGCCTTATGCCGAGGTTTTAGAAATGGATTTTAAGTAACTATGTATCTAGTACAAAGTACAGAAACACCACACAAAACAACCAAGTTGATGATCACTAGATGTTGAGTGTTTGGAGCCCAGATCACACAGGGCCAAATGTTTGAGCATCCTTATAAAGGCATCGCTCTTGCAGTAAAGATGCATCGTGATCTCAGCTTGTATACTTTTGCAACCATTCAGCTAGAAACCAACCCGTAAATCGCAACGTCCGCCTACACAGTAGTTGCCCAAGGCAAAAGCGGTGAAGACCGTAAATTGGAAAGAACGATACAAGATGTATAACCTGCCTATATCGCGAAAGAGGGGGGAGGGGAAGACCAAGCTCCCTTTCGCATACATGTTTGTGGTCTTCTCTGCCTTGCTATCTATGGTCTCATTCGGCCGCACAGATTAACCCATTTCTCCAACAAACTCGCTGAATCAATCTAAACCCTGATTGTCATTAAGCCTGCCACAGCCGCACACGCATATAAACGGAAAACCAAGGCTTTTTTTCTGCCCTCGCCCTCTCCTCTATCCATTCCCCTGGCTCAGATTTCTACCATATATTAAACAGCATCGCCTCTTCGTTTGACGCAACCTCCGTTACGAATTTACAGTTCGCTACCACTTATAGCTGACGCAATCAATCATACCAGATCTAGCCATGACGGATATTCTATGGACCCCGCCACGTCCCAAAGACACTCCTATGTGGAGGTTTATCACCAAAGTGAACGCAAAACACGGCCAGAACATCTCAAACTATGAGGGCCTTTTCGAGTGGTCTATCAACAACCTAGATATATTTTGGAGCCTAGTTTGGGACTTTGTCGGAATTCAATCTAGCAAGGCTCCAACAACTGTAAGTCCCACCGCAATGACGTCGATGGGGTTTAGGGTTAGTCGAAGACTTATAACCCTTTGTCTTCTAACATGATATGCTATTGCGCAGGTGCTTCCATCTACTTCTATGTTTCCTCGCCCCAACTTCTTTGCTGGCAGCAGGTTGAACTATGCGGAAAATCTTTTGTTCCCAGCAAATATTGAGATAGATTCTACGTCACCAGCCGTATTCTCTCTAAATGAGCTTGAAGCTTCTGCTCTGAGCCCTGACAACATCCCGGCTATCGCCTTGACATGGGCTGAACTCCGACAAGCAGTTAAACAAGTCTCTACCCACCTTCGCAAGTCTGGGGTCAATGCCAGCGACGTTGTGGCCGGCTACGTCGGAAACCATAGCCAGGGGCTGGTAGCAATGCTGGCTGCAGCCTCTATCGGAGCCATTTGGACAAGTCTGAGTCCAGACACTGGGGTCACAGCTGTGACGGATCGACTTATGCAGATTAGACCCAAGGTTCTGTTTGCTGACGATGCTTCAGTCTACAACGGCAAACAATGGCCAGCAAACGACAAGGTCTGCACCATAGCAAAGGAGCTCCAACCCAAAGGTTTAGAGCTCCTTGTTGTCATCGACGCCCTTGCTAGAAATACCACGGATGTAGGCGCCTTCAAGATACACAATATCAAGACTGTGAGCTACAGCTCGCTCTTAACTAACAACATGTTCGTAATTTCCACACCGTTATTGTTCCGCTCCATAACTAAAGCATTTCTACAGCCCCGACGAGAACCCAATGTCTTTTGAGCAGCTTCCACCTGATCATCCATTGTTCATACTGTTCTCTAGCGGTACAACTGGCCTTCCTAAAGCTATCGTGCACTCAGCCCTGGGTACGCTTATCCAACACAAAAAAGAGCATGTTCTACATGGCTCTATGGGGCCCCGATCACGAATGATGTACTATACAACTACTTCGTGGATGATGTGGCATTGGAGCGTCTCTGCGCTTGCCACTGGTGCTTCCATTGTTCTTTATACCGGGTCTCCTTTTAAGCCACATGGGCACATGAGTCTTCCACGCCTCATTTCCCTCTTGCGTGTAACGGATTTTGGCACTTCTGCTAGCTACCTTACTACACTTGAAGGCGCAGGTGTGTGTCCTATCACTGACCCAAGTTTAGATCTTGGCTGTTTACAGACAATATATTCAACCGCCTCGCCTTTACCGCCATCAACCTTTCGTTTTGTTTACTCTGCTTTCCCTCCAGTCATGCTTTCTTCAATTACGGGTGGCACCGATATAATTTCTCTCTTTGGAGCCCCTTGCCCTCTCCTACCGGTCAAGGAAGGCTCTATACAATGTGCTGGTCTTGGAATGGACATACGTGCTGTGGACTCGATTACTGGCCTGGAAGTCCCTGCAAACGAACCTGGTGACCTTGTTTGTGTCCGGCCATTCCCGGCCCAACCGCTGACTTTCTTCTCGCCCACTTCTCGGCTTGAAGGTGACAAAAAGTACTATGAGGCATACTTTTCGCATTGGCCCCAAGACACAATTGTTGCCGGCCAGCCTGGGCCTGTGTGGCATCATGGGGACTTTGTCAGTATCTCTGATGCTGGGAGCCGCTCGCTGGTCATGCTCGGCCGCTCAGACGGCGTTCTTAAGCCATCTGGCGTGCGTTTTGGGTCTGCTGAGATCTATAACATCCTTGTGCGTTTCTTTGCAGCTGACGTTGCCGACTCTGTCTGCGTTGGACGAAGGCGTGAACAGGACTATGATGAGACTGTTTGTCTCTTCGTCAAAATGAATTCTGGAAGACCCTTCACTGAAAAGCTGGCGGCCGATATCAAGCGCGTTATACGGACAGAACTGAGTCCTCGGCATGTACCCGGGATTGTAGAAGAAGCCGGGTGTGGGATTCCTGTCACGGGCAATGGTAAAAAGATTGAGGTAGCAGTGAAGCACATCATATCTGGACAACCTGTTACCAGCAATGCTAGCGTTGCGAATCCCGAGGCCTTGAATTGGTTCCGGAAATGGGCGCTGGAGCATTGATATCAACAGTAACAATATCTATTTCTAGTCATGTGTCGTGAAGGAGGGGAGGGGGGAGAAGGACAGAGGATTGAAGTAAGGTTTGAATTGATAATATCGTAATATACGTCATTTTTACACAAAAATTCTAAGTTCGTGACTGATGCAAGACTGAAAATATTTCTAACCCCAAAAACAAAAACGAAAAAAAGCTTCCGTAATAAGATGTCGAAGAAAAAAAAGGGCCATGGAAGCACCAAAATAAAGTCAAGGGAGAATCGAGAAAAGGGGGAGGGGGTGAAAAATAAAGAAGTATATCGACTTGGTAGCCCAACCATCTCATCCTCATTATTATGAAAACGTAGAGCTGCCGCCGTTACCACCGTCGCCACCGCTGCTACCACCATTGGTATCTATGGGTGGAAACGAATCCATTGCTAGATAATCTAGCAGATCTGTACCGCCCACATTAACACCCTCCGATGTCATTTGGACATTGTTGCTATCGACATTCTGCAAGAATGCTGGGCCTGGGGGCAGGTACCACATCTCGCCGCCTGTCCAGTCCTCGAAGCCAAGCGAGCCGGTATTCAAGGCGTTGGAGGTAGTGGTAGACCCGGCGACTGAGGCGGCCGAAGATGGGACAGCACCGGCAGTAGCGATAGTAGCAGCATTGTGATTAGTGGGGTTTGTGGATGCAGACCTCGAGGGGCCATCAGCAAGGTGGCTAGTCGATGGGTCGACGAGCGGCGTGGGCGTGTTATCTGTATTGATTAGGGAATTGGTAGTAGCAAAGTGGAGGCTATTAAGATCAAATGGTGTTGCGGCGATGGCAACGCTAGGAGATGTAGCTTCTACATAAGGGATTGTTTCGTTAGCATGTATCTTCCTAAGATCCTTGTCTTTCTTCTGTTTAGCTTACCACGAAGGCATTCTTGCAGTCTTGCTGCATGGCTTGAGACCCATTCAGATTCAATGGGCAGTCCATGAGTCACGCCGTCCATGGCCATGACTGAATCTCCACCATTGGGCGTTAGAGATCCCTGGTTTCCTGTAGCAGCACTAGTGTTTGATGTTGTCCCTGGCATCACTGGAGCTTGGATGAAGCGTGTACGCAATCTGCTCGTCAGTGTCTCGAGCAAATCAGCGAAGCGTACGCCCAGATGTACATCGTCTACAACGCAGTTACGCAGAGCCTCGACAGCTTGGTCCATAAGGCCGATACTGATCTTGACATCGGACCGGGGCGCACCCAGGGCAAATGTCTTGAGCAAGAACATGGCGCCGCTAATAATACGGAAGTATGTGCGCACAGGCGCATGCTTGAGGTAGCCTTTGGGTAGCAAACCATAAACCACGATACGCAGCAAATTACGGCAGCCGTCAACTACCTCGCGAATGTATGTTTGGTCTTCTTGGGTAAAGCCACCCAATTGGCCTAGAGGAAGCTTTCCGTAGTAGTTTTGCGTTTGCGGTGACAGCTGCGGAATGGCGTTATCCCCTTCGGTACTAGTCGGAGCATCGTGATTTCCAGCAGCGGCATTTGCAGCATGGTTGGTGCATCTCTCAACGACGGCTTGGAGAGATAGGGAATTAATATAGATACGCACGTATTCATACTCGATGGTTAGAATATGGCGGATATAAGGCGGAAGACGGAATCTGTCAAACTCCTTCCACCAGCTATACAGCATCGGCTGGAACTCACGAAGGAGTTCAATGTACTGGCCGCTTTGAATGATCTCTGTCGTGTGCTGCCGCGACTTGAACAGGCGTTCATTGCCAATGTGCATTGCATTGCTAACGCCTGCCCAACAATGAATGATTTGGTCGTCCAACTCAAGATCGGGTATATAGTTGAAGGCAATAGACATAGACGAGTTACTTGCGGGCGTTGTTCCATCCATAGTATCACGACGATGTTTACGACCTACAGCAGGGTCAGTTTTCCACAGCTGTTCTGGCACCATATTTTTCCAGCCAAGGCGACCGGCTAGTTGCGTCAAGTAAATAAGAAGCAACCGCTTGATACGGTATGCTCTTTGTCTATAGCCCTCATCTTCATACTCGGGTCGTGGCATTGAGCCATCGCGCAACAGTTCATCGATGTCGTCAAACACGCCAAGTTCATGCGCTAGGCCCATAGCTGTGCTGAGCAGCATCCAGCACATACGGTCGCTTCTCCACGCGGGTTCCAACCAACTTTCAATACGCTTGCCTCCAAAAGAGCCTTCCTGTCGCTGCTCTACCTCACTAGCAAATGTTGTTTCATAGTTCGGAAGCATCAGTTCGTCGATGGCCTCAGTTGGTGGGAAATGTAAAGCCCTAGGATGCCACTCTGTCAAAATCATCAGGGACTCAATAGTTCCTAGAGTCCGCAAGCTACCCTTCCGCATGCCTCTCCACGGCGCTGTACTGCTGGTCTGGAAATCTTCTGTTGGCCCAGATGGATGTAGGCGGCCACCAAAAGCCTCTTGGCCCCAAAGACACCGTTCTACCATGCCACGCAGATATGTCCAAAGCTGCTCGTGGATGGCATTTGATCGACAGTGGCCCCCGGGTCCACTAAGCTTCATGTATCGTGAGGTTATAGTAAGGAGCGTGACGGTGAGAATAGGCTCTTCACTAAGTAGGGTTTCATGTGAAGCGGGATTGCGAAATGTAGGTGGCGAAATGGGAGTCAGGGGAGAAAGATAGGTATAATAACTATACAGCTTGTTAGACATGTGTGATTCAAAACAGAGAAAAACAGGCTTACAGAAACTTACTAGTCAATATAAGCGATAGCTTCTTGGGCAGTAAACCACCCCGCGCGAACAAAGCGAAAGCGACCCCAAGCTTTGAGTGCTCGCTCCATGCCATCTTGAGTCGTTATATTGGGTGCTAGGCCTATTCCCGTGTTTATCCCCAGGCCTGAAGGCATATCCAAACCAACTTTGGCGCTGCTATCGATAGTGGGCTTTGAAGCACGAGATTCGGATCTCTCAGCTCGTGACTGTCTGCGTGAATGGCTTCTAGCAGGGGCTGACGTGTTGGTGGAGAGTGTTGCAGTTGAGGAAGGGTTGACTTGTGGAAGGGTAGGTGTGGCCATGGAAGTAGAAGAGGCTCTGCTGAGGTCCTGTCTCGAACTAACGATGGGACTGAAAGACGACAACGACATGTTAGACCTTGGGTGAATCCAGGACGAAGGCTTGTAGGTAGACATTGGGGCGGAGGTAGGAGTTAAATTCGGGGCAGGAGGGGAACTAGAGATGGGCGCAGGGACAGGGGCAGAGCGAGTGGCAGCAGATGCGAAGAAGGAAGAAGAAGAGGAGTGTTCTGGTTTCAGAGCCACGGGAGAGCATTGCTGTACGAACCTGTCGGTGGCTGCTTTGTACAAAAGATCAAGGGCGTCGTGGGGACCATAAACTCGGTCTCTCATTACCTCCTGTGCCTCTAAATTGGCTAACTGTGCATTGGAGTCCTCGCCACTGCTGAAATCACGAGTGGTGGCGCTAGTATCACCGGGGCGGCGTAACGGTTCTCTACGCCCGATGGAGCCACCGGGAGTCAAGGGGCCCTCACTGTATATGGATCGGTCGATGGAGGTGTGGGGAACTTCGCCGGCGTGTAGTCTCTTGCGCCCGTTTCGGATGACGTACTCGTCGCTTTCAAGCTCGCCGTCGAGGTTGTCAGTCTTGCGCTTGCGACGTGTTGCGCTAAAGAAACAGTCCTTGCTTTCGCGACGGCATCGCACGCAGGGAGGATCGTGGGGATTGTCGACACTACCGAGATCGCAGCGTACTTTGCGACGGCGACACGGGATGCAGGCTTGGTAGACTCGTTTGTGTTGCAGATTTGCTTGTGCAGTCTGGGATTGGGGATCTGATGGAGTAGAGGACTTTGGTCGTTTTTCGTTAACTGATGGGGTAGTTGAATTTGGCGTGGCGGCCGTATTAGGAGGCTTGGAGGGGGAGCCGTTATTTGCGGCTTCGGTAGAAGAGAGACCATCAGTAGATGTATCGTACATGGCGACTAAGGGTCTCATATATACTCAGCCAGAAACCCGAGAGTACATAGGTTATGGCCGGGTTAAAGGCGGCTATGGGATAGGCAAAACCGACGGAGAAGCAACAAAATCAAGAGCAGCCAATACTGAGGGCCTAAGGTTTCGGCAGGTAAGCCCCCAGATTACTATGGTATTCCCAGTCAAGCCTCGGTTTGAAGCGGGTGAAGGAAAGGCAGGTCCAGGCGCAAAAAAAAAAAAGCAAAGACAGTGTGTGGATTATATAAAAGTAATAGTAAGAGCAGGGAAAGGCAAACGGTAATAAGCAATGAGATAATAGACGGATAAGATTTGAATGTGCGAAAGATGCCCAGAACAGAGAGGCAGCTAGCTAAATATCAGTTTCTCGGAGGGTCTATGTAGCGGTTGGTGTGGTGAAGATAGCGATGAAGTTTAGAGATAGAGGTGCATGCGATTTGTAGAGAAAAGCGGCCCTTGTTATCGCGACAAGATAAGCGCAATAATTTGAGACTTCGGAAACAAGAAGGAAAACAAAGACAACAACACAAGACCGGGTAACTTCTAGAAGGAAATTTCGAGCTTTGTGACAGCGAGGTAAAAAAATAAAACAAAAAGAGAGAAGACAGGGCGTTGGAGAGGTCGAGGGAGGCCGAAGAGGGGGAGGGACCGACAAAGTGACTCGTAGTACCTATAATTTGGGGTTACTTTCTTGACAGACGAAATCCGAGAAAAAAAAAGATGAAGAAAAATCCCGATTTAAATTTTCGATTAAATTGACAGTCAGACAAAAGATGAGAAGAGAGGTGCTCTTGAAGCCGGGGTTGGGCAGAGTTTGGGGAACAGCGCAAGAAGCTTTGATGGGTGACAAAAAAATAATAATAAGTAAATCCAAAATAATCCTTGTCTTCGAGTGGAAAAAAGAGAGAATTAAAAGAGGCGGAATCTATTGGCGGCGAGGGCCGACAAAGCCTGTTCGTGTTCAGTCTTATAACCTGGGCTTTGACAGAAGAGAAGAAGAAAGAAAAAGAAAAAAAATGATGAAGCAAAACGGAAAAAGGACAAGCAAGATAGCACGCGAATACGTAAAAAGAAGGCGCAGAAAATTTTCTTTCAGCCTACCTGCCTATTTACGCCTTCTTTCATTTCTTCCCCCGTATTTTGCGCTCGTGATGTTTGCAACATTCTTCCTTTTGCCTAGCCTTTTTTTTTCCCTGTCCCATTGCTCTGGGTCCTCCCCCAAATCCATCCCTGATTTTTCATGTAGAACTTTGATATACATACTAAATCAACGTTGACAAGCTTCCCTATGCATCTTCTTTTCCTTCGTTAGTTATCCTCTCTCTCTTTTCTCTTTTCAGCCTTTCCGTTCCCAAGCTCCGTCAATCCCTTCACTCCTGCCTTCTATCAAGCCTCCCCTATATAAAGAAACATGTACTTATTTATCTTGTCTTTCCATCGATTGTCATTGTAGCTTTCCCGCCGTTTTGTTTCGAGAGCGGATGATTTGTCTTATTCTTTTATTCTTCAAGAAGTCATCTCTCTTTTTCAAGCTCCTTTCAAAGCCTTTTGGAGAATACACCCCCATCTCTTTGAAACAAAGAACCCCCCAAGTCTCCAATCTTGCGCCTCCCATGTCCAAAGAGTGAACCTAACCCCAATCTCGGAACTTGTCCATAAGCACTTGGGTCTTTATCGACTCGGCCTTGGCTTTGCCATTCTTGTCGTCTTTGTTTGCACAATGCCATCATGTCAACGAACCCTCGGAGATAAAAGCCGTTAAGCTATTTCATGGCTTGGAGAATCACAGTCTCTTAGGGTATACATAGGGTTTGGAACATCAGGCATGACTTGTCACTCACTCATGTGACCATGTTGCTACTAGCAAACCAGAATATTATGACTGAAACCACGTCGATTGGTGAGGTGATGTGTTGACATACTAAAACTGCCAAATCGCCGGCCATGTTTCCAAGACCAGGCTCTCCCATTGTCCAGGGGCCTCTCAGAGTCTCATAAACAGGATGTCGAAGCCTAATAGCAGATTGGCGTCTAAAATAGATTGTTCGTCCCATAGAACGAATTGCGGAGTCCTAATCTACATGGTAATGAACAGTTTACCCAAGGAGAACCGGAACGAGGAACCAGGGAAAAAGCAAATGGAAAATAAAACACAGAAGATCAAAATTTGCGAAAAGAACAACAACCAGTACCAGAAAACTTGAGACCAACAACGAATCGAAGCAGAAGAGCTAACCCACTGCGAGAAAAAAACACATGGGAGAAAATCCAAAGATAAAAATATGTAAGAAATGACAAAGAAATGAAAAGGTAGAAGAAACTGGTTGATAGTGCGTTGTGAGCATGTAACATCGCAAATGTCCTGGTTCACGACTTGGCAAATAGGGGAGCCCTAGCTGGAGCTATGTCTATACCCCTAGGCCATCAGACTCTTGGTAGCCAAGTAGTCTGATAAATTTTTCGTGAGAACATCTGGCATAGTGTACAGGTCAATGGAAAACTCTCCAGCTAAGAAATAGAAGAAATGTTAGTAGCGAGATATTTTGGATGAGGATTGCCGTGGATCTAACTCACTTTCAACATCGCTCTTGATGTAAGTGTCAGTTGACTTGAAATCGTGGATAATCTGTATGGCCTTGAGCAAATCCTCCTCCTCAAGTTTCTCCAGAGCGTGAGCAATCTTCTCATAGTCGATCTTTTGGCCACTGGATTTCTTGCCGGTCGCCCCAGCTTTTTTCTTGGGGCGCTCATCGTCGTTAGGCAGGGGGCCCAGCTCCCGTAGCTTCTCTTGTAAGACTTGAGACGGGTTCTTGAATGTGATGCTCTGAACGGACTCGTAGTGCTCTTGGTGGAAGCTCAGATCATGTGGCACCGAAATCTTGGTCTTTTCGGTGTAGTAGCAGTCAACAGAAAGCTCAAATCCACCCCAACCTTCGTTTTTACACTCAAAAGGAGGCTTTGTGAAAGCTGTATAGTGAGATATTACGTTAGAAGCTACTTGGATCGTATCTGTATGAAGATGGATATACTCACTCTGAACAGGGTTCTCAAAAGAAGGGTGGAGGTGATAAACAACCTTGTTAAAACAGTCCGCAGGGTGCTCGTTTCCAGCAGCATCCAGCATGAAAACTTTGATAGACCATTCACGCATGGGGTAGTGCTCTACGGGCGAAGGTTTATCGCTGCAGAAAAGAGTTAGTATGCTAGTAGCCGTAAACAGTAAAACCAGGAGAATTGGGTAGCGCCTTACATCTCATGTTGATCGGTGACAAGCTTGATTTTGCGCTGGATATATGAGTTAGTACGGCAATGACGACGGCGGCGGCGGCGGCAGCGCGTTACAGCTAGACGTGCGATGGGCTGGTCTTTCAAAGCGTGTTGTTCTGCGAAAAGGAGGGAAGAGGAGGCCTTGATGAACAGGAAGGGGGTGAGAGTGGGAGCAAGAGCAAGAGCGAGGCGTTTGGTCCTTGAGTCGACAATCATATCGTGGGGTGAATTTACGAGCGGAAAATTCAACTAGACAGACAAAATGAACGACACGAAGGCACACCGCCAAGCCGGATACATAGCACATGCACCCACACGCAACGAGACCCGTCTTCGGGGAGATAGGTCGCGATAATTGGATGCATGTTGGTTGTACATGTCAACCAGGAAAAAGAAGGAAAACCGGAAGCAAGAACTGGATCAAGATGAAAATCCAAGAAAACAGATCACCGCGGAGATGAAGAATCTGGCGGAATTGATTCTGGCGATGAGGGCATAAGAGGCAATGGAACCACAGCTAGATGGAACGCAGAGCGCTTGTGTCAAGCTATAAGTCATCCTCGGTGTTTGGTGGCGAATAAGTGTGTAGCAAGAGAAACAGGCAGTCTGTTGACAGGATACAGAGGAAAAAGATAAAGAAAGAAGCTTAGGGAGAAGAAGAACGGACTTACTTCGACGATCATTATGAGTGAGTCTAAAAGAGAAGGGAGTCTTGCAGATGAATTGTCAAGCTGAGCGTGAGCAAAGAGACCAGCGAGACTTATACAGCAGGCCACCCAGCAACAAGACAGCAAAGAGAAAAAAAGGCTGGCGGGAATGAAAAGAGGCAGCAAGAAAAAGCTTGATGATGATGCAAGACAAATTAAAGGAAATCGTGAACAACGAGAAAAAGGCGATCGTGAATTTTTGAGCGGGAAAACGCGAAAACTCTCAACAAGGCAAAGATGCGATAAAAAAGAGAAGAAAAAGGGAATTAAAAGAAGCACTGGAAAAGGAAAGGCAAGATTTTTGGTGGGAAGAAAAGAAGAAAAAATGAAGAGTGAGAAGGGAAGAAAGAAGAAGGGGAGGGAAAAATCAAGGGTGGAAGTTCGTTTTCCTTTGAGTTGGCCTTCTATTTCCTTCAAGAAGTGACTCTTGAGATCGATTTAGCAAGGGAAAGGGAAAATACTAATTTATATTGTGTTTTCTCTGCAAGGCTGGACACGAATTTGCTCTTGACCTCTTTTCTTTGTTCTCTGAAGCTGTTCCGCTTTCTTTTTTCATCTGGCTTTGCCTAACGCTGGCTGGCCTTGTTAGCTGCTGTCTTTTTGCCTTGTTCACAAGCTACTTAATTTTTCTGGGGGGAAAGGGAAAGGGTTAGTGGCAAGGCTTGTTTGGGCTGGGTTTAGGAGAAAAAGAGGGAAGAAGCAGAGCGCAGAAGAGAAAGCAGACAAGCTTCAGGAAGAGAAGGAGGAGAGGCTGCGCAACGGGCTGGCAGACTACGAATACATAGAATGAGAGGAAGGAGCAAACGGCTGGGAAAGAAAACAATAGAACCGCGTAGAGTCTTGCTGTATTTATATTGCTCTTGCTCTTGCTTTCATGAGACATGGACAGACAAACACATACATAGAGGCAAGCATGAAGAGAAAAAGAAAGCCATATCCCTCCCCTCCAAGCTTCCGTGAAATCATCCATCCGCTCTTTTTGCTACAAGCGCATACACGGGCATTTATACATTCATCTCAGATGGCGTGGATTCTAAGAATGAATAATTCACGACTCCCATTGCTTCCTGGTTTTGCCTTCCACTTATCTGTTTGCATGCCTGCCTTGGGTGCATCTAAGCTTTTGTTTACTAGACTTCCATTCTGTGTCCGTCCTCTCAATTTCTCACTAAAACCTACGCATAATGAATAAACTAGCCTTCCTGTTTTGTTTGGGCAACATCTCTCTCCTTCCTGCTTCCCCACAATCTTGTCTTTCCCATGACGCCACAGTCTGGTGTGGCTGTGGCTAAATCAATAATGTGCTCTCTATCCTTTCCTTTTCTCTTTGTTGCTTAATTATCATGGCTTAGCATATTCTAACATAATCTCTTTTTCTTCTTGCGGATCTTGTTGTTCAAATTTATTTTCATTGATGGAAGGGGAACAGGATGAGGCGAGGGTGAAGTACGGAGGAAAGGAAAGCCGTCACGGTCCAAAATGGTCAGAGCAGGATAAAAAGCACACCACATAATTTTCACGGTCAAATTTTCGACATCCATCTGTGCAGTGCTTGTTACAAGAAGGGGAGGAGGGGCAAAGGGGAAAGAGAGGAAGACACAAATGAGAGACGGGGAGGAGTTCGGGCTTGAGAAGTAGCAGCAAGTGACCTGGCAGTAACAGAAGGGGCTAGCAGTAATATGAGCACTTAGAGATGCCATTGGACTTAGGCCGCTATTTCCATGTCTTCAAGTATGCATACACTGGACATGTATGTGCGTGTTGCATTTTGTGTTTTGTACTAGTCCAATAACAAAACCGACCCGTCAGGTGTGTAATGGTAGATGGGGAACGCAAATGAGGACAAGTACGAACAAGGGGGAATAGAAGGGGGGGGGGGGGGGGGGGGGGGTGTGGCAAGGAGCTCAAGACAAGCTGCCTAGGAAGTGCGAGAATCTCTTGATAAGAGATATATAGTCACTTAGGCATCGCTCTTGAAGGCCTCCTCGTTCAGTTTCTGGGCCTCAACGAATGAGTCCTTGAATTGGTTGGCGTCTAAAAGGAAAAAAAAAACACAACGTTAGCTTGCTTCTTTTCCCTTTTCCTTCATATTGCACTAAGGCATAGAAAAGCCCCCGTTTCTTTGTTCCTAGGAATAGAGAAAGTATGCCTCATCGAGAAAGAGAATGTAGTCGACTTACTTTCAGAGTTAGCGAAGCGAATGGCTAGAGTAGCAGCCTCAGGTTCGCCCTCGCTGATATCAGCGGCAACGTTCCACACCCAGCTCCGGTCAGAGCCAACGTTGGGGGACAGCTTCATCTCGGGGGTGACTAAACGACGACATCACGTCATGTTAGTATGGGTTTCATGTATTTGCATCCAGAGGGTGGCCGAATATGTTGACAATAGACCCAAGGGAGCGGGCTATGAAATATATGTATATATATATCAGAAAAAAAGAGGGGAAAAAACTTACTGTAGTGGTTAGCGCAGACCTTAAGAGTCTTGTCACGGCGCATGACTAGGCGGACCTTGCCAGACTCCTTGTGCTTCAGTAGACGGACATCACCGGTACCACGCTCCTTCCACTCGCTAGTATCCTTGACGAAGCGGAACAGCTTGGCACGCATCTTGAACATCTGTTCCTCGGACTCTTCGTTGGTCTTAACCTCGACCTTCTCAGTCAGCTTAATGACTGGCTCGAAGTGGACATCCTCCGACTCGGGTGCCTCATCTTCCTCGCCCTCCTTGGCAGCAGCAGCAGCATCACGCTGGGCCTTGGCGCTACCAGAATTATCACCGCGATCCTCGTCCTCCTTCTTTTCCTTCTTGGCGCCGCCGCCAAACATCGAGAACACCGCAGAAGAGGTCACCGGCTTGTCGGCCTGTTGCAAGAAGATGGTTAATTATCCGTATATTAACAAGAGAGTTAACAATTGTGTGAGGGGATGTTCATAAGCTGTGATGGAGGGCAAGCAGGGGTAAACAATAAGGCATGGAGGGGTATTATAAGGGACAAATGAGAGCATGCTTGTGCGTCATATCATGTCGTGCGAAAGTTTCGTTTGCGCTGGGTATAGCGTCCTTGTGGATGATAAATGCCATGGTGGGGGAAAGAAAGCACGCATGAAAAGGAGGGGCACGTGAAAGCTATTGAGTTGTCATGTGAACTGCATCATCGTCACTAGAAAAAGAATGCCGGGAGAACATGCTGAGCCTTGATGCTTCAAGGTGAAAGACACTCTCCGGCTTTTCCTCCCAGATTTATATTTTCATCCTGTGATTTGCCGATACATTGAACGATCTCGGCTTGTTTCGTGGCGGCGAGTTTGGTCGAGATGTCCAGAGAACGACAAGATATGAGGCTGGATAATACAGCTGGTGCCTCTCTTCTCTTTCGCCCCTCCTACCATAGCTGAACCTCTGCTTGTGTTTTGTGTGTAGTAAAAAATAGAGACGCGGGGCAATCATACCTCAACCTTGGTCTCCTCGATCTTGGGCTCAGTAGGCTCAGTCGGCTCGGTGGAAGTCATGATGACGATGGTTGGTTGTGAGTGGATGCGAGTTGGGGTGTGAGTTTTGTTTTGGGAGAGGAAAGATAAAAGAGCAAAGAAAGATGATGGAAATAGAAGAAAAGAGGAAGAAAAAAAGATGGAAAAGTGTTGTAGAAGGGGTGAAGTTTGATGGAGTGGGGAGAGGAAAAAAAGGGATTTGATTTAGCTGATCCAGAAAAAAAAAGAAAATAAATAATAATTGAATAAAAGGAGATTAGTGCTACAACAGAAGCAGCCAAATAAAATTCGGGTCAGCAGCCAAAACTTGGTAGTCGTAGCTCACCTAAATGAGCTGCCGGCTTTGGGCATCTGCAAATGCCTGGCCGGTTGTGTGTATATACGCACCTTGTGTATATGTTCGATGTATAGAGCATCTCGTACAATGTATTCAAGCAACTTTTTTTGCCGGCTCATATCCATACTCGTTGTATTTCCTCTAACAAAGGCCTCGTAGTCCTCTTATTACCCCGCAGCATGCTTTTTTTTGCCTTGCTCACCAAGAAACAAAGCCCCGCGATGGTCTTTTCACTTTTAACTATAATAGAAGGCTACAACTGGGTGTTATAAAAAACAACGACATAAATATAACTTGGCCCTAAAATCTCTACTACCTATGATGTGCCAAATATCTTAACAGGTATTTTCTCCTTCATCGCTGCTCTCTCATGCTTGAAAAGGGCTTCAGGTTTGGAAACCTAGAGATTTAGGAGGAAGGTTGCTGTTTAAGAGCTGGAGCCTAGCCCACATTGCTGCCCATGCCCTGATTGGTTCATGTCTTAGGGTTCATAAAACCTCATCTTGATGATAAACCCTGTGATCCTTGTGGCTCGAATGAACATGATCTTGCATCACTGATTAGCCTTCGTTTTCTAGGTTTCTCGAGCCGAGTAAATGCTGTCATGCTACAATGTACTTGCGCCTGTCCGTTTTCAAAGCTATGTAATATGTTTTGCTAAAACCCTTATCATACGCGGTTGTGGTTTGCTATCTACTTCTAGCTGTCATGTTGCTAATGATGAGACTAAACATCACTGGGAAAGACATTTCTTTCAGTGCGACAATCAGAGCCGAGGAATTTCCAAAAACTCAAGAAAAACAAGCAAGAAAAAACAATACACAAGATAGATTGAGTGTAACGCCAAACGATGATCGTGCCTCAGATATTGTAGACTATTGATGTAGAGATGGGGTCGTTGTGCATGAGCCCATCGCCAAAAAAAGAGCTATTCGAGCTTCAAAGTAGATCTGGCGTCGAAATTTGTGATAATGCATGTGGAAATATTTAGATAATATGTAGTAGTGAGGTAGAACACGTCCGGCATGATCGAGATTATAAAGAGAGAAGAAAGAGAAACAGTAGATAATAGAGAGGGATATCGGAGAGCGTAGCCTATGCCGAGCCCAAATAATGTGTAAGTGATTAAAGCCCTCCTCACAATCAACGTAAAGGGGAGCTGGGGGAATTGGGGGAGAGAAAAATGCTGGCGGAAAAGAAGAAAAAAAAAAGGGTATCCTACCTTGATTGTAGACACTATTGTCTACTATAGAGAGGGTGTCAACATATGTACATCTATGTGCACATTCATGCACATACCCATCCTCTGTGCTAATAACCTGCAATGCCTAAAGCCCTTCGACTATATTGCCAAGTGGAGTCTCTAGCTAAACTCTGCCTTGGGTCCACCGGCTGAGTTTGGATAGCTGGTCTTTGAGATACTTGTCACCACGGATAGCATAAAGTTTGCTTTCGTCTGCATGACCACGCATGTGTAGCCACCAAGACCTGGCTTGAATCTGGGCTCGGAGATAGCTCATCTTGCACTTGGCTGAGACTAGACGGGCCCGGAAACCAACCATTTGTGCTTCTTTTGCCAGAAAGGGTCCAAGACGATGCTTGAGATGGAAGATTGAGTCTTTGGCTTGAGCAAGTTTGGCGTTGGCAAAGGTTTTGTCCTTCCACGTTTGCGCTTTGTGTCTGATTGTGGCCCAGGGATGATCAAGCTTCGGAGAACGGATAGAGCACATAGGCTCCTTGCTACGCATCTTATTTTTAAGCGACGTGCCAACATGAGAGAGTTTAGCCCATGCTTTGGTGCTCTTGGCGTAGATGAGAGACGGCTTGTCGTTTGGGAGCCAAAAACGCCGAAGTTGGAAGCGCGAAAAGGGATCTGATGTAGGAGTGGGTGTTGCTGTCTTCGTCACGTAAATATAGCGAACCGAAGTGTGGTAATTGACGATTGTAGTGGTCGCAGTGGGCATGTTCATAGGCAAGATGCCATTCCCAATATGGGCAACCGCAACTTCAGGTTTCTCAATAGCTGCCAGTTTGTATGTACCGAACAAAACACCCCCAATGAAGCCGAGCATCAGCAAGGCCGCAATAAGAGTCTCCAGTATGCTCATTTTAGGGAGACCGTACTTTTTGGCAATCTTGGAAGAATGATAGCCATGTGGAGGCTTGCCCTGGTTCCGCGAGAGCGATAGGCTGGCGTTGTCCCTGGGCCGTTCCAAGGTCATGGAAAGCGTTGGGGTAGACGGCTTATCTAGCGAGTCTTCCATGTAGTCAATTGAAGGACTGCGGCTGAGGCTTTCTGGCGCTGCACACTGACGAAAGAGATCTAGGATATGGCGACGTGAGAGGTCTTTGTCAACCACAACAAGATGACTGCTTCTGGGGGTACGGTCACGATCTGGACCGTCACCGTCAACGATATCATCTTCATCTTCTGACTCATCGGATTCGGTTACCACCGACGCAGTTTCATGTTTCGCAGCAATAGTCGCGGCAGCGGTTGTACCAGCATCGGCGGCAACAGAAACATAGTCAATGAGGGTCTGGGAAGGTAGCGGTGTTGTATCGTAGTCTTCGTCTTCGTCGACCAAATCAGTGGTCGAGCGGCAGGCTACGCGGCGGCAGACATTATTAGCTTGGCTAATTTCATTCTGGGAGGGAACTGTTTCGTGTTCGTAATGGTCGCTATCGTGAGAATCAGCATCAGCGTCGGCATCCGCTTCGGCATCAACTTCAACGTCAGAGCTGGAGTCAGCGAGACTATGCACATCGTCTTCACCGCCCTGCGAAGCAGTGCCTAGAGAAAGCATAGGGGTTAGGCGGCCATCTTGGCTCTCTGTATCCATGTTGCTGACAAGCTCATAGGCGGACTCTGCTAGCAAGTCAGCATCTTCTTCGGTAGAGAAGGAAGGCACTAAATGTGGTGTGACCGGGATGCCGTTAGAAGAAGGCTCCATGATGCTATTTTTGCTGCTGGCTAGCCAGCGGGCAAGGCGTTCGTTGCCTTGTGGTTTAGGGAAGCGGAGAGAAACCGGACAAGAGGTAAAAGATGGCGACTCTGAAAGAGCTAGAGAAGGCGACGGAAGGCTCTGATTAGACAACGGAACGGCGGTGACAGCCTTGTCTCGTGAAATGGGAGTGTCCTGTTTACAAGAGGAGGTCTGATTTGCCATATACAATAGTAGTACTACGAGCAAGCGGGCTTCAGAAGATAGAAGCGACTGGAGCTCGTTGGGTAGAAAAGAGGAAATGAGGCGAAAAGACAAGGGGAGAAGATGTGACGCGGAAGATGGAGAGGGTAAGGTGTGGGGTGTGCGGTGGGCGGACTGAAGGTACGATGACGTATGTGTGCTGTCCGTTGAACAATGACAAGAACCAAATGGCGGATCGCAATAAATAGGCCTTGGCCAACATAGGCTGATGAGGTTTACGTGGGGAATAAAAGTGAAGGTATGAGGAAAGGCAGAAGGCAAGCGGTAGAAGAAGGCACAATAAGAAGGAAACAAGAGGAAAGAGCGGGAAAGAGCCAAGTGGCACACAAAAAACAAACAAAAAGATGTGGTGGTGACAAGGAGGAAGGAGGGGTTGTTTCTGTATTTGGAGTGAAGCAAGTGCCAAATAAGGGAGGACACTAGAAATCCCAGAAGCAAGCCTAGATAAGACGATATGATATGGCCGTCGATTGGCACTGGCGGATGGACTGGTTTGCTTGGCTTTGCAACAGCAGACTTGGTTTAGAAAAGTTTATGCTTGCACTCAGAAGAGACGCAAAGATTACAGGTTTGATTGTGTTAAAGGCAGGAGGTTGTTGAGAGAAAGAAAAGTAGGGAAGGAAGAAAGAGGAGGGCAGAAGAGGAAAAGAAATAGCCAGGAGCGAGCTACGCACAGCATATGTAGTAGTAGTAGATAAGACATTCAGCAAGCAAGCCGGCAAAATCAGGCAGAAAGACATATAGGCTAGCAATACCAGTGGAAGCCCGATGGTCTGTCTGCCTTTGAGGTCCTAGAGAGCAGCCCAGTTAAAGCGCTCGTTTTTTCTGCTATAAAACCCCCCCTAGCAATTACGCCACTGGGCCACTAAGCCACGGCTCTGTGGCTGACAGGCAGTAGCAAAGCTATACAAGACAACAGTACGTACATCAAGCATGCGAAAGACTGGAGAGACAAGAAGAGGGGGATAGAGGTGAAGGCTGTTGTTCGCGGCTGATGGGAGCTAGACAGTATCTGTGCCTTGTCTTCACATGTTAACCAAGAAGCTCAAGATGTTGGAAGTGGGCTATCGCCGGACGGGAGGATTCACAGAGGAAACTTGTTGGAGGGGCTTTTGGCACCCCACTTCCTACCTATATTCGCTGCGGGGAATTCACACAGGGCTGCTAAGCGTTAGCTGAGACCTTGGCTTGGATGAAGAACAAACACAGGCCCTGTAGAATTTGGGGATTGCAGTCCTTTGGGCCCCTTCTCCCCTAACGCTACGAAAGCTGCACAAGCCCCAGGAGCCGGGGGCTGTTAACGTTCCAAGGAATACAACCTTATGCCAATAATCCATCCTTGCACAGGTATGCTGTCACGGGAATGAATTGGCACCCGCCTATTGATTCTGCCGCTAAGCGATTAAACCCCTTTGAGACTTTTCCGGGTTGTAATGAGACCGACCCAGCATTGAGCATCTTGTCCTGGTGAATGGCATCTAGTCCATATAAAGTGGCGCAATGCCATTAAGCTTAGTACAGCAATAACTCACTCATTCTTATCAACTTGAAAAATCCCAGAAACAGTACTGCGTGCCCGGTGCGCAGGATACTTCGAGCGTCTTTCGTGTGTCTTGCAGCTGACAATCCTTATCAACAGGAGCCCGCCCACCTGTCAGTCATAATTCCTTCAAACGGGGGCATGAGCTAAAGAGGCGCTGATAGCGTCTTTACACTTTACATTGGTAAGTTCTCAATATGCAATTGACGTAGAGAAAGGCGTCTGTCCCAATTTCAAGCCCCCACTTTCACTTCCGCTGCACTTGGGACCGATTCATCGTCGTTCTTCTCCTCATTCTTAGTCTTCTGTTCATTGGGTGCCTGCTTCTGTTCTCCCCCCTCTTGCTCGTCTTCTTCGTCTTTTCGCAAAAGCGGCTTACTTGGATCGTAGCAGACCTCTTTGATTATTCCTAGGCCTTTAGTTCTTCCTTCGCGGAATAGGAACGGCGTCCCGACGGTGATATACTCAGGCCTCTGCACAAAGCGGAAAGCTACAAGGGCCCGATCACCGGTACGGATATATTTACGATCGAGGTCGATGATAGCACAGGTTTGTCGGACAGGGCCAATATGAAGCATGGCTTGGTAGCGTAGCTTGATAGTAGTAGCATGAAAGAGAATAAGAACTGTAGGGGGTGTTAGTTCGACATGTAATCATGGAATTTGCAGACTGGTCAGGGAAAAAAAAAGAAACCTACCCTCTGCAACAAACTCTCGATGTACTGGCGGTGGCAGTCCGCTCTCAGGCCGTGGAAGTACCACCATACCCTTGCGTAGAAGGTCACTCCGAACCTTTCTCAGGGCAAATGATGCCGACTGGCCTGCCGATGCACCCATAACTCCAATGCGCTTACGCTCAATCGACCGCACAATGGTGGGTGTGAACTGGCCTAGACTGTTGGGCCCAATCAACACGCTATCGCCGGCATGCACAACGCCAGACTTGACAATACCAGATACCACGGTGCCGATGAAGGGTACAGAGAAGATGTCATTGACATGGAACTCGAAAGGTGCCTCGCTGTCGTAATTGCCGTGATGGGGTAGGATGTTAAGGAAAGTGCGTATTAGATCCAAATTGGCGCCAGTGACGTTGGACACCTGGAAGACCGGACAAATACGCCTGCTCACAAACTGCGTAGCTGTATTGACACAATCCTCGTATGTCTTGACAAAGATGGGGATTTTGCGAGCACCGGGGCTCTTGAGGATCTTGGTTAGCGATTTGAGAGTCTGCTCGAGAATATTTGGTGGGCAAATGTCAATCTTGGTGATGATAACCATGATGGGAATAGAAAGTGCTAGCGCAATGCCAAGATGTTCTTTGCTCATACCAACCAAGCCATTGTTGGCTGCGACCATCAACAGGCAGTAGTCCGGCTTGGATGATAGCAGTCCGAATACAGTGGTCTTCAGATATCTTTCATGGCCTGCTAGATCCGAAAAGCTGATGACCTTGGCGCTGCGCGTGCCAATTTCCTCCCATGACAATTTGCGGCCCGAGTCCGACCCAACCACGCGGCCTTCTATATCAAAGCCCAGGATCTCCATTCCCACAGAGCTAGTCCGCCCGCTTTCGACCTCATGTTTGTGTCGAAACAAATTCACTCGTGCACTACCACGACCATCATCCAGGTCGCCTTTGACCAACACACCTAGCAGCGAGCTTTTGCCGGCATCGACGTTGCCAACCACGGAGAGGCGTGTTTCAATCACCTCATCCACAGTTTGTGGTTCTCGCCGAACGAGCACTTTACCACTACAATCGCTACCAATCACGGCGCCTTTAGTCGACTCAGCTTCGACTAGGCCCCCGACGTGTTTAGTGAGTAGTAGTTGGCAGTGCGCGTTTCTGAGTGCTGCTGCTTCGACGAGCCGGGCATATGCTGTGTTCCATTGTTCCAAGTTCAGGCCCATGGGCATATTGTCCTGCTCAAAGCCTAGATCAAAGACCATCTCCCCACCGCTCTCGGCTAGGCGCTGTGCTAGCAGATTGCTTAATTGGGTCAAATGCTCCGGATTTTTGCTTAGAAGCAAGTCTTTTAAAGATGTCTTTAGTGCATCGTCGCCTAGATCTAATTGCTCAAGAAGGGCATCTAGTTCGTCGTGTTGTTGGGGGTCAGCGTCGGGATTATCAGGGTTGGCATTTGTATTAGGTGCAAAGGACTGCGAATCTGGATCGGTCGCGACTGTTTCTCGATAGTGGTGAACGATCTTGCGCTGTTGTTGCTCCACATACTCGGCAAAGTCACTGAGAGCCTAGCCAAAGGAAGAGAACGGTTAGAAAACAAGCGAGATTGACGGCTAAAGAGGAGACTAACTGCTTCGCCGCGCCGCCTTTCGTGCGGCAAGGACTGGGACTTTGAAGCTTTATTGTTCATGATGTGGGGGGCAAAGGAAACCACGTAAAATATGATGTGAACGTATATAGGATGATGCTACTCAGATGTTATCAACGTCGCGATAAAGAGAACGTGAAGAGTAACAAGAAATACAAGGAAGAAAAGGCAAGAAGGGTAAGAAATTTATGATAGCATAGGCAATATGCAGCAGGAAAGACGTCAGACAAGCTGTGGCAAGAGCGAAGGTTCCTGCTTATATGGCAGCTGTTCTGCATCACAAGAAGCGTAAAAGATCATGAAGGAATGCTAAAGAAGCCCATGTGTGAAAATAGCAACCAGTCATCCACTAGACAGGCAGACGCCGCCACCTATGATATTACTTTCCCAGGCTGAGCTGTTGGCCTTGCCTGCAGTCACATCCCGGTCTGCGTAATAATACACAGAGTAGAGTCAGTAGTTAGCATTCACTTGACCCTAGAAGCTTGAATCATCACCCTCGCTCAAGCTTCTCCAATCCCCCTTCTTCTCAAAGCTATGACCGTCTCGAGCTCACCCATCCCCAAGGTATGACAGGGGGTTTCTCGGCGTGACTAACTGTTTTATTATTTGGTCTTGTTCCTTTTCGGATACATTAATTGTTTGTATCCAGTCGTCAAAGATGTAATGCCTTGCCTCCTTTCCCTGGACTTGAAAACGGCTTACAGCGAGATATTCGTCTTCAACCGCATTTCTACCTGCTGCTGTTTCGCAGCAAAACGGCGCGTTCCGGACAGCAGCAGCTGGCTGATGTCCTGAACTTGACTATATTTTGTTTATTCTTCAACGTCTACGAAAAAGATCACACGACACTAGATTTGTGCTTGTGGATTTAAACTTACTTAACATTACTGGAATCGCCAAGGTCAGACGAGGCGGAACTTGAACTTGAATATATTTGTTGTTGTTGTTTTTTTCTAACGTCTACCTGAACAGAGAAAACTATCAATACGACGGAACTTGAATATTTCTTACGTCTACTGGAATCACATAGATCAAACGACGCCCAATACGACGGAATTGAATATACTTCACGTCTACGGGGCTTGTTGTTGTTGTATTTTTTTAACGCCACACGTCTATGGCGCTTGTTGTTGTTGTTGTTGTTGTATTTAACGTCTACTCTAACTAGCGTATGCTGTCAATACGACGGCGTCCCAGACAAGTTGGGCCCTGAATGATGTCGTCGTCCAGGACCGCCCTTGGGTGGTCGG